>JBAMHX010000010.1:18682650-18711981 GCA_037177515.1 Pseudomugil tenellus
AAGGGGTATCTCCCATAGAGGGGGGGGTGGGGGGGGGGGGGAGGGGGGTGTTTTTGAGGTGTGTTTGGAGGTTTTTGGGTTTCCCCCCCCCCCCCCCCCCCCCCCCCCCCTCCACCATAGTTAATCAAACTTAACGACCTATTGTTTTTTCAAATGAGGTAATCAGTATGGGCTAGATGATAAAAAATTCCTTTCAGTTCAAATCTGTAGTGATGACAGCTTCTAAATCTATAATAGATATTTTGTTTAGATAAGACACATTTTCCACCCCATAACACCACACCGTTTTGCGTCACTGCGACTTGATTTTGTGAGGTTTTATTCTAACATTCCTTTAGATAAACCTAAAGAAAAATCAGGTTTTGTATTTGATTTCAAACTGCAGCGACAGTGTCACATATCATGCTGTCAGATCACTTGTCTCCGAGAAGTTTGATTGCTTATGTTGGAGGGAATTTTGGCATTTTCAAAGCAGACTTGTGTGTCAAAGATATATTCCTGATAGGGATTGAGAGAAATCTTCCTGTTAACTTTACTCTACTCTGAAATATTTTAAAAAGTTAGACAAAGCTAAAATGAAATTTTCTACCATTTTTTAAACTGGTCACTGGTACTGGCATTGCCTAGCCTGCCCTCATCCTATTGGCTGTAGTGCCACTACAAGAGCTAAATCTAACATGAACGACAGCAGCAATTTTCACCTCATCACGCCGGTTCCATAGAATATAAATGAAAAAATAAGCAACGTCAGTGAGTAATGCCCTAGAAGAGCAAGAAGATAAGATGGTAGAATTTTACACCATTCTGAAGATTGTATTTGCAGTGCAATCACTCCACCTGGAGCCACTGGATCTACTCTTATATGAAAATATTTTTAGATTTTTTTTATTTTGGCCACTGATGGCAAACGTATCATGGCAACTGTGTTTACCATTTAAAATAATTTCTTAGCTTAGATGTTAGTATGTTCGATTAAAGATATAAATAATCCTTACAAACTGCAGCTTTAACGTTTTGCTTCCATGACGTGCAACTGTCAATGCGCTATTGGGAGTAGTTCAGTGAGTGGTACAGACAAACAGCAGATAGAGATGAATAAAAAAAATAATTCATTAAAAAAAAATTATCTTGCTCATTTTACATCTAAATATAGTTGCAATCAAAGCAGTCAAGTGAATTAAATTGTTGTTAAAACATAAAAACCAAAAATGTTTTTAATGAAACTATATTTCTAAAATTCAAGGAAGTATATTAATATTTTTTTCCTGACAGTGACAGAATTTTTACCGATTAAAATCTTGAGATGTTAAGTAGCACATCGAAGCAGTTTATTGGTGACTCTTGTGTTATTTAATATTCATTAGTAATTTTGGTGCATAAGTACTGACACATAGGTTTTTTCTTCTTCAAATGTTTTAAACTAATAGCTCTGCTGGGACTGCTGATAAGATGTACCTTGCTTGATAAACAAGAGGAAAACAAAACCATGATGAATGAAGCAATAGCTAATATGCAAGGGTTGCAAAACAAAGAGAGAAAAAGAAAGTCTGCAACATCTGTAGATAACAAAACAGGAATAAGAGAAGTGAAACCAAATGTGGCCTGCAGCACATGTGTGAATTTTTATTTATTTGAAGTTTGTGGGAGACCAGAAGAACTAAATTTCAGAAAGCTTTTGATCTATGTTGGCAGAAAATCACAATGCACTTCATTGCCATTTTTATCTACATCATATACTTACTAAGCATAAACTGTCTTGGGTAAAACCTAAAAAAGGGTTTTATTTTGCACAAAAACATGCTTTTCTTTCTCAAATGTTACTTTCCAATGTTATTAAAAGGATAGCAATCATATGTGGATGCAAAAGATTATTTATTAGATTCAAGGTTTTGAAAGGGGGAACCACTTTTGAATTCATTTCATTTTACTCTATTGTAGACTAAGGTCACTTTTACATAGTTTCTAAAGGCGTCAGACAAAGAGGGCTCTAACATCTGTCAGCCATGCAAAATATGCAACAGTTAAAATAAAAAAGACAGCTATACACACAGTCATTTTGCAGCAAACATGCTATTGCTGTTTAGGGCATCCTTCATAACACGTTTTTGGTTTGTCAATGATAAATGACCACGGGGCTTGACTGACTGAGATATAAATGTCTGATTTTAGTATAGTGTAATTATAGGCAAGGCAAGGCAAGTTTATTTGTATAGCACCTTTCATGTACACAACAGTTCAAAGTGCTTTACATAAAATCATTAAAGCATTACAGATGTTGAAACATTAAAAAAAACAATAACACAGAGCAAGAATTATAATAAAATAATAAATTAAATTAAAATCATTAAAAGAACATAATTAAAAAGTTACCGTGCAGACTTTATTTATAGCAAGAAGAGAAAAGATAAGTTTTTAACCTGGATTTAATTAGCCTGGATTAGGTTTTTTGTCCATGTTTATCTGTTTGTTATAGACTTCATGCAACTAGACGGTAGTTATGACAGTAGGTCTTGGTCTGACTTCGATTGCATTTAATTTTGTCATTAGTCATATTTACAAGAAAAATTTACCACTGCAAGACAGAAATTGCATGATCTCCAAACCTAGCCTCTGATCAAGGTTTGGAGGTAGAAGTGGGACATTTGATCAGCTTTTCCTGTCAGTTTTCACCAATAGAGGAAGGAACAGACTGGAATACCTACCACATAAATGTTTTGATGCAGGAGCAAAAAGACCAGATGGAATAACAAAAAACTGGTTTTTTGTTGCTGAACTCTCCTGTGGGAATGATGTTTAGTTCACCTAGCATAGAAAGTCTACCCTGATGTCTCCATGAGCAACCATCTCAACTACTAGGTGATGAACAATGAACACCAAAGATATCACAACAATAAAAAATAAAGAGAACAAAATAAGAATGCTTGCATATGGATAGCAGGCAACATACAAACAATGTCTCATTTTCATATTGATGATGTCTTGACATTGCACAAATCGATTTTCATTTGACCAACTAGCTGACTTAAAGAAATTCTTGAAATGCCCATCCGTGCTTAGCGTTTGTTGAATTGTTCATAAAGGAAACCAGTTTGTTCAGGGACCTCCTGTCTCTAAATGTCTCCAGATTTTGTTCAATAATCTTTTCAGCGTTACGAATCAGTTCCAGAAGCTGGTGCTGCTTCCCACAGCACATCAATGTGCTGACGCATCTGTGCTTCCTCAGGAACTAGAATCTCCACATCCAGTCACTCACACATGATGCTAACATTGTTAGATGATATAGTAATGGACAGGAGTGCTGGTCAGAAAACTAAAAGTTTTACAATTTAAATTTAGATTAAATATTACATCCTTCCATATATTTACAGCTGTGTTTTTCTCTTTAGCATATTTTCACATAACAAATCTGCTAACAAGCTTCTAATGCTACTTTATGTAATAAATAAGCCTTTTTTAACACTAAATGAAGACACATCATGGGACACAGATATGCATATTCTCCTGCACAGTTTTAACCTTTAATATAAAAACATTTTTCAGAAATGTTTATTTCTAAAGGGGCACTAAGTTTTGAATTTGAATACATTTTTAAATATAAAAGAGTTTGTTAACACAGTGATAATAAATGTGGCTAAGCATGGTTTCAGTAGATGCCAACCCATCTTACCTGGGCATAGTCCCGCTCCAGTTGTCCTTTTTTCAGACTGTAGCTCCTACAAAAAAAAAAAAAAAGAAAAGAAAAAAACTGATTTAAGAAACAGTTGAAGATTCAGGCTATTCTTGGACATATTATACATCATACTGAGTCCATCTCATCACAGAAAGTAAAATGAAATCTGGGGATTTTCAGAGTAATGAAAAATAACAGTCTCATAAACGTTCCCTGGAGAATCCTGGCAGAACTACAACATTATCCATAGATTGAATCACCACAGTCTTTTAATATCTCAATAGCTCTCTAAAGACAAGGCCTGATATTCATTTTTCAAAATGGATGAATTCCCCCCTTTGCATGCTTCACATAAGTTTTCACTTCGATGGGATATTGTCAGTATTGGCATTTGTCATCTCCTTCACTGTCTTAGTGTTCATCTGAGATTCTCTCTTTCGTATCATCTTCATGATCTAAACTTTTAGTAAAGATTTAGTACAAAAAAATAACTATTTTCATTGCTGGTTTTTCTGGACTGTTTTAGCTGAATAAGTAGAAGTTAATTTGGTGTCTTTCTTCTATGCTCTATTCGGTCCTCTGTCTCATCTAGTTCATCTCTTTACAGTTCTGGTAATACCCTGCTTGTCCTGAGGAGGATCGAGCTCTAAAATGATCAGACATTTTGCATAAGCCAATTTTTTCAACTATTGGTTCATTTAACCAAAAAGCTAGTTTGATTAAAATTCTATAATAAATAATGGCATTCAAATATGAGACGATTTTCCACAGAAATATGTGCTTAACTAACAAATGGCCACAATGTAATAATGCCTACCTACGGTATAATACCTGCACGAAGTTGGCTCCAAATCCTCAACAAAACATTATGAAAATACTCTCAACCGACTTGCTTTGTTTGTGCTGGAAGAAAAAACATTTGTTCTGCTTTGGTTTTAGAGATATCAAATATTCTTTAAATCGTCTATCTGAAAGCATGCAGTCCCCCCATTGTCGGCTAAATTAACTCAAAATGGTCTGGTTTGTTTGTGATCCTTCAAGTTTTGTAATATAGCCTAAATTTATATAACTTTGTCCCTTTGGACAACAACTGATATTCTTATATTTAGTTTAATGTAGCATGATAAGAATGATGATGGCAATAATGTATTTTTTTAAACGTAGGCTACATCAGACATGTTCAATAGTTTTTTGCTTCAAATCTCTAAAGTTTCATAAAGGCTGAGGACTTTCTTAACACAGCAAACGTACCTCTAAATAAGTCTGTTCAGTGATAAATCGAACATTCAGATTATGTCACTGCGAGACATGAAAAATATCTTTGTTCTGCTTCTTAATGTTAATGTTTACCTGAAGAACCGGATGATCTGGGTCATTACAGACATCACAGATTCCAAAATTGATACTAAAACTGTTATATATTCTGGTGTTTTTTTTTATTTAAGGTTAGGTTTACATTTTAACATGCAGTCCGTGAATGGATCGTATTGCTGTTGGAAAATCCGGCTGCGGGGGCAGAGGGTCCTGGCAGCAGAGGGGGAGCTTGCAGCTCATGGAGACAAATCTGTTGCAAAGGTCTTCCTTTTCATTTTTTGCTTTAAAGGTCCAATGCAAATCATCACTACATATTATTACACACTGCAATTGTATGTGAAAATTCCCCGCATTATAAGAGCCAGATTTGCAGGAAACAATCATATAATGTGCAATTTCCGCATTCGGCCGCGAATTTCAGGCTCAAAGAAACGATCAGCCCATTAATGGACCACAAAAATCCCAAAATTTTCCAAACTGTCCACTTACACCGTATGTCACCCAGCATCCTGGCAGGAAAGACAGTGAAAGATCTTATCACAGCTCAAGAATGTGCAGAATGAAAAACAAAACTGAGTCCACAAATGAACACAAAGATACCCTAAAAATAGCAGACATGTAGCTACATGAATAAGTGAATTTAAAGGAAAGATGACCTGAAGCCAAATCAATTTACGTTCTTTTATTTTTCAAACCAATGTATAGTATTTTGATGTCATGATCATATGACACACGCCCTCAAATTAAATCTAATTTTCAACAAGAGATTCCAGTCTCATGAGATCCTACAAAGAATTTCACTGGTTCATCATGTTTGTTTCACATGACAGACAATATAGGGGAAATATTACATTTAAATAACTACTAAACTACTTCCTAAGATACAAGTAAAAAAAAAAAAAAAAATCTCGTAAATATGTCACATTTCTTCCAGTACAACACTTAAACTGAGACATCCCTGTCTGCTTGAAGCAGATGGGGAAGGTGCAATGCAGAGAATGATCTAATACTTTACACTTTGCTAGGTGGACATACAAAAAAAAAAAAAAAAAATCTTCAAATCTACAGAAAGAAAACAAAAGACAACAACAAAAAATAACAAAAAATATTCTGCCACATTTGTGTTCTTAGTATTAGTATTAAATCAATCATTAATATGATTATTTTGGGATTTTTTACCATTAAAATTACAAATTTCTCACAAGAAGTGGCTGAGCAGACTATTTAATGTCTGATGTTGTAACGCTGTGAAGCGTTGCCAAGGTAACCTGCAGCGGAGAGAAGTGAGTTGACCGTAACTTCTTTTACAGGTGTCCATTATCCAAATAACATCTAGCAGCCAATCAGAATTGATATTCACTCGGACCATGGTATAAACTTGTTTATCTTTCTCTGTCTAGTTTTCTGTCTGTCTCTGATCTCTTTCTGCTTTTCTGAGTGTGTTTGTGGCATCAAATCTTAGATGTGCTAAATATTTGTTGATAATCAGAAATTAGTATTAACTAAAAAGAAAAAATTAAAACCCTCACAAACTTGATAAAAAAATGAGGCAGTGCCTGGTATTATTTTTATAATTATTATTGTTGTACTACAAGAGAAAGTTTTTAGTGTTCAGCCTCTTCCCCATGCTTGTCAGGTGAAATTTGACCTGTGCCCCTCAATTCTACATGCCTGTCCAGCCCTGGCTGGAAGATTTGTGTGTTTGGTATGCAGAACACACACACACTTGCTTTCAGGCCTCATTAGTGTAGTAGGCAGTGCATCAGTTTCATAATTTGAAGGTCATGAGTTCAAGTGTCACATGGGGAAGATTTTCTCAAAACAACTGAAAATGCTACATGTAAAAATTGTAAGCATGTTACATGGACTGGATGGTCAGTATGCAGTGGATCCCTTAGTCCAGGGTTCCAGAGATTTTGTAAGTATTAGATGGCTTCCTGATTCAACACATCTGATAAAAATAATTGGTTCTCCTCAATAGCTTGTAAGAAGTGCATTCACCTATTGATTTTATTCAGGTGTGCAGCATGAAACATCCAAATCTTAAAGGACAGTGGCAATTAAGGACCAAATTTAGACACTTCTGCTTCAGTGCATACGGTCATGATGTTGATTTAGATGGAGTCGCATCAGCAGGACTGCTGAAGTGACAATTTTAGACTTTTCAACTTCACACTTTTCCGCATCACAGCCTCCTCAGACATCTGACCAATCACGTAATACTTGTCAAAGTCACACTTCTAGCGGAGAACGTTACAGGTTTAACTACAGCTGTCAGTTTGGCTTTTAGGGAGACCAGGAAAGCATTACAGACAGCATTACTCTGGTCTAGTCGACTGAAGTTAAGCATAGTGTTAAGTCTTTAACAGATATCCAAGTCAGAATAAATTGTATTGCCACTCGCAACAGGGTAAGATTTATACTTTTTTAAGATGTAAATAGAGATATGCCCCAATGTTTGCAAGGCGGACATGGTACTGTCTGTCCAAATCATCATCATTGTAGTTGTGAAGCTTTTTATGCTGAGGAAAAAAAACAAAGACTGTTTAGGCTAAAGTTTAAATAAGTATTTATATATTACTTTGCTCTTAAACATATTTTATAATACAAAATATATACTATTTCTCACAAATACAAGCAGTATGTAATGCCTGGTACTGATTCAGCTTATTCAGTGAATCCAAATCAGGATTTCCTGCTTCTTAGACCATTTTTAACCGCCTCAGAGCTGCAGCTGTCAAATGGAGAGCATTCATTATAGAACAATCTGTGGTGATGAGAAATTAAACTTATGTTGAGGTGATAACTCACCAGGTGATTCAACAAATTGGTGTCATTTTGGCATTGTTTACCCAACAACAGGGTTTGTTCTTTCTTTCTTTATCATTTTGTACCAAATCCAAACCATATTACTGACAGAGTGGCTCATTCCCTGTCAACTACTTAGGTATTTTGGGAAGATAACAGGAGGTGTTTCACATTCATCCCTGCTTTCTTCAGCCTTCCTCACTCATTCTTTCCTAAGCATATGTTCAGTTTCTATCCTTTAACATTTGACAATTCATTTTCCTGATTTTCCTATTGTTTTCTATCACCCACCTTGATTATATATTCCCCTCACAAATCAAATTATTGATTATCATTGCATGCAACAGGTCCACTTTCCAATTCTTACCAATGTTTACTTATCTATTAGTAGGTCACTTCTGTCACACAGAATGTAGATGCACACTGGTGAACGCACAAGCCCACTGGGATCTTTAGACATGTCTAGGCTTTTCATGCTGCCATGGTTACACTGCAGCACAGACCTTATATGTAAACATGGACACCCAATTATAAGCAAAAGATACATTTTATTGCATGTTTTCATTAATACATTTCTTGAAACAGAGAGATAAATGAACAGAACAGGGAATAATCTTTAATATTTTTTTCCAGTTTAAGTCTTATCTGCAGTGTATTAATATTGACACCATCATTACATACAATAAAATATCTCTTATAAGTAGGAATACATGTATATTGGGCTTCAACAATCACACACCCCGTTCTCTCTGTCCACAGTATCTATTTCCACTCCTTGAAACATGTCAATACCCTCCCTCCGCCCCCGCCGTTGTTCCTTGCTTATGTTTCTCATTCTTAGGCTTTGTGAACTTTGCATTCTTTCTTTCTCTCTCTCTCTTGTCTTTTTAAACTCCAGCACTCTGCCTGTCGATCATGGTTTTAGGATTGTAACTGCAGAGAGTCAGAAAGTCATGTCAGCATTAGCTGTGCACAGAAAAGACACACACTTGCAGATGGATGTTTGTGTGTCTGACAGGAAATACTTAAGTGCTTGAGAGTGAACATTAAGTTTATGTACTATATGTATGTGTGTGTGTGTGTGTGTGTGTCTGTGTGTGGATGTGAGGGAGTTAGTGCATTTAGGTCAAAGGAGGCAGTAGGATAAAAAGAAGGGAGAGGAAATATCAAACATGGGAAAACATGGGGAAAAAACTGAACTCAGTAATTAACAGAACACAAACTTAGGAAGAGGAGGGTGTGCATGTTTTCACAATTGGGCATAACACAACAGATCCTCTGCAGTTTTTCTATTCCAACACCAGAAAGGCATTTAAACCTAAACTTTCTCAATGATTTGTCTAATGTTAGATTGCACTGTCACTGATAAGAGAGCTGAAATTAAATCATAAGGTAGCTGTAATTAATTAAATCAGAGTCATAGTTAACAGCATTAAATGTGTTAAAAAGAAATATGATCAGCTATATTCCAACACTAACTTTCTAAGGCAAAACATAGGCTAAGTGTTTAGTTGATCGTAAGGAGTTCAGCTAAAATGACTGAATTTGAACTAGTTAGTAAATCATGTGAAATAATGTTTAAGTCACGGGGGTCAAAGACAGTAATCAATGCGTTCTGAATCTATGTTCTTGTAATTTGTATCAAGCTAGCATTTATTGTAAAACAGACTGTATTTTAGTTTCATGTCCCAAATAAGCTTCAACATGTATCTGCAAGTCGCATTTCAGGTCCCTTTGAAATGAAATGATCGCAAACTTGAAATGCTAAGCTATGTAACAAGCCAGCTGCAGTCTGATACGAGTCTTCACATGCCACAATTTTAATAAGCACACAGCACTGATGTCGTATCAATTAATTAAAAAAAATATTTACTTGCTTAACAAAAGAAACAATTACTCACATGATTCTTCTTGGTGAGCCTGTTGTTTGGTTTTCTTAATGCTCAACTATTTTTATCTTAATGACTATCAGCATTTATCTACAGGATTTATTTTTAGATCTGCTTAAGAAAACAGAAGCAATGCAAAGAAAGTAATGTTTAAGTGATGATCTAGACGGGAGGAAGAAGAACACATCATTGGATCATTATTATTACTATGGTGTGACAACATTTCAAGTATGAAAAGAGAAAAAAGAAAAAGACTTGGCCAAGATGAGACATCATGAATTAATACCTTTCTGTCTAACTATAGGGGAGAAGCCAAACATCACAGTAAACACTTGCTCTGATTTGTTGTTGCTGCTGAAACACTATACATGTAAGAGCTGTGAGTTGTGAGAGAAATTTTGGTGATTGATGTTTCTTTAATAATGTTAATTTAAATATTAAGATTCACACTGCCTTAATCGCATAGGGGTCTCAATTAGTAGTCCAGTCCTTCTTGTCATTTATAGCAAAAGCCAAAGCTGTCTGTGGTAATTCGGCACCAACCCCTAACTGCATTACAAGACTGTGAATCAGCTTTGCATTAACGAGAGTCTTTAGATTTTCATTCTCCCATCTTCTTAAATCATGAAATGAACATTAATGAGAAGTCTGAGAGCATTTTGGGTTCAAACTAGTGAGTTTCCTCTTGCTAGTCAGCACAGAGACCCATTATGTTTTAATGATATGTGCAGTGGATTCCCAGGAATTGGACAATAAATCTGCGTGAATCACAAATTTCATTTATCCCATGCAAATATGCCCCGGTGCAACACAGATGCAGTTGGTAAAATCAAATCAGGCCCCCAGTCAACTCCAAGGCCATTGAGTTCAGACATTAGTTATTAAGAAATTAATTTCCTTCATTCATCAATATCAACTCTAACAATATCCTTTAACAAGCTTTTAAAAGAAGTCTAGGGGCAAATTTTAGGCTTTGGTCACAAAAAAATTGAGACTTTGGTGCACTTTCTTACACCATCTTAACAAACAAAAGACCTATTTTGATGGGCTGATCATCTAAATCAAATATCTGGGTGTGGAGCTGTTACTGCATTAATTAGATAAGAAACATACATGCACTTCCAAAATACAATATTAAAAAGATTGTTGTCTATATTTACCAATCCATTATCAGATTTATTTTGGATGCATTTGTTGTGGCTTCACATCCTGTTACTTGTGCTGTTACATTTGCTGTTTAGAGGCCTACCATCTTAGCAATAGCTGCTGATGTAATGTGAATGATAATAATTGTTTTTTAGATTACAGGTAACCCAAAAAAAATCAGAATTGGCATTATCTTCGCAAGACAAACTAATTTAATCTAGCATAGTATACAACAGTTAGCATGATCTGCCAAAACCTCTTTTTCCTCTGTTTTATAAAGTTTAGATAAGCTGAGCAGAGCTGAGATGAGATAAGATAAGCTAAGCTAATCTAGGATAAATTAACTTAAAATGAGATGAGATGAGATAAGATAAAATAATCTAGGATAAATTAAGCTAAAATGAGATGAGATGAGATAAGACAAAATAAGATAAGCTAAAATAAACTAATCTAATCTAGGAGAAATTAACCTAATATTAGCTGACCTGAGATGAGATAAGATAATGAGATAAGATGAGATGAGATTAATCTATATTTGTTATGAAGCGCTGGAGGATGTGGACCCAAATGCAGGCAAGGAGAAGGCAGAAAGGCAACCAGATGCAGAAGAACAGAATTTATTCACTGAGATCCAAAAAACTAGACATAAACTTCCAGTACAAGCAAAGGAATATAGATATATAATGAACCAGCGACACAGGTGAAAACAATTACCAAAATCAAACCAGGTGAACTAATGAACAAATACATGAAGCTGAAAGAGAAAGCAACGGGAAAAACAGGAAAAACTACAAAATAAAACAGGAAACCAACGCAAGCTAACCCAAAACCCTAACAATATTGTCCACCTCATTGAGACAGAAATTTGTCTTTAACAAGGCTTCATTTCGTTTACCATAAAAAAGTTAAGAAAAAACATGCATACTATAAAATATAAAAATGGTAAGTTATAAATTATAAGAGCATTTTCAAGCTTAATATTGAGATATTTCTTTAAAACAAGTGTCCACAAATAAAGCTTTTGTTACATTTGCTTTTCATTTGCTATTATCTCAGTGGGAGAGAAACTGATTTTAGAGGGAAGCAACACAGGCAACCTTTCATTTATGTAAATGTGCAAGAATCTCGCAGAGCATTAATAAGTCGCGCGAGTAGGGTCACTGTTTTCACAAGAAAACAAACTAAACGCTCTCCTCCCTTGGAGGTCGGGGTGTCAGCCGGCGCTGGGGGGGTTCTGGGCTGGCCTGGTCTGCCGCTGTGCCAGGGGGCTTGCCCGTCTTCTGGTGCTTAGTTGTGGCCCTGGGACCAGGCGGATGGTAGTGGGGGATTAGTCGCTTGTGTCTGTTGTGCAGGAATGGTGGTGGTGGGTTTGTGTGGCTGTGTATGTGTGTGTCTGGGGTTGCGTGACTTGGTGGGTGTGCACGTGTGTGGGGTTGCGTGGGGGCTGTGAGTGTGGGTGTGTAAGGTAGAGTGGTCTGATGAGTGTGTATAGGGAAGTGTTGGGTTGAATGTGTGGGTTAGTGGTGTGCGGAGGGGTTGCTGGGAGAGGACGGTGGGGTGTGCATGGGGGTCTGGGGTTGCCTGAGCATGTTCACTTTCCTGTGAGCGGTTTTCACCTCGTACGTTCTGCATGATGACACAGTCACTAAGATCTCTTTTAGATTATTTAGTAACGGTCATTCTTCCGTATTCATATTCGTTTACGCTGCAGGAGCTCATGAGATCCTTTTTTTCCATTAATTTCTGTACAGATGACAAATGGCGAAGTATTCGGTGGTTAGATTGCGTTTTTATCTTTGCGGTGTGATTCTGTCACTTCTTTATGTTCTGTTTGTGTTTTCTTTCCTTTTCTCTTGTTTTCTTATCCTTTTTGTCTGTCCCCTCCGGTCGTGTCCAGCAATACATGGAGTCTCTTTTGAACTAAGATGTAAATAAAATAAATAAAGAATTCAGATTGTCCAGAGGAAATTTATATACAAGTATATACATATAGTTCCTCTGGACAGAATAAATTTACTCAGCATGATATAGCGGACAAATCCTCATTCTGCCTTTATGCTGGACGAGACAAGATTCAAAAAAAAAAAAAAAAGAAAAGAAACTAAACAAAAATATAAATAAAAATACCAAAAAAAAAACAATCATCAAATTATATGAAGTGATATTGGATTGATTAAATCTGAATCTATGCAAATCTATTGGTAATTTTTTAACCCAGCTCTGGTCTTTAGATCTGTTGGAGTCTAGTAAAACAAAGAAAAATGATGACGGCCTTTCTAAAGGTCAGGTTTTATATTTTTACCTAAATCTATGGATCAAACAAGTGCGCTGAGGTATATGATGTAAGTGGATTTAAGAACGCTAAGTCATTGTTATCAGAAGGGCATATGAATGCAAATATCCGACACTATATGAGTGTTTTTTTGGTTAGCATTGGGAGCTGATGCGTGTGTAGTCGTTGAGACAGACATAAGGGTATGAGGGATTTAGCTGGATTGAGGACACCAAGTTGACTCCCTGAGTCGACCAACTAGTCATCATTTTCCCCTCTCTCTCTTTTATCCTCCCTTCAGTCCAGCAAAAACGAACAACCAAAAGATTGAACACAACATTCTCTTTCATCTTCTATTCTTTCTTTTCCATTCCTATTCCCTCTGCTTCAGCGCACACCTTTTCAAATTTGCAAATGCACCAGATGAATGCAGTATGAGGAGCAACGTGTGTGCATGAGGGAGTGCTTTTATTCCTTCACCGAGGAGATTGATTAGGGTAAATAACCTCAGAGCAGCTTTTACGATTTAGTAGTTAAAAATCTGCTGTCGGCTTCATGGATGAAAACGTGTCTTGCAAACCCGTTTTGACACACAGCAAGCCTTCAGATGTCAGAAAAGAACATTTACAGTACTTAAATGTTGTTTTTGGAGGTTGCCTAGCCAAATGAAAGTCTTCTGCAGGGAACCATTTAGAATTACCATAATACAACACACATGACGCCACAGTTCAGTAAGTTTCCCAGTGATAGTAAAGTAGCTGTCTGTAGGGATCGACTCTGCATTCTGACCCTGGACGGTGACATGTCAATAATTGCTCCTTCCTGTGGAAACCATGAGTACATTATTAACACTGATGATGTCAGTCAGGGAGTCATATTTTACAACTGTCCAAAATAACATGATAATAAGAAGAAAAAGCTTTATGTCTCAGTTAAGTAAATCCTTCATATTTGAGTTTAATTTATATCTAATCTGAAAATGAAAAAACTGCGAATAAAAAATACAGCAAATGCTGACACTGCAGAAGTTGGAAGCAAAATAAAAATGGTGACTTGATTTCTAACCAATTTAATTTGAGAAACTCAGATCTATTGCACCCATTGCACCTCACTACGACCTTTCTGTTGGAACTATTCCTATTAAAATCTGCTAAATGGTTTCTAATGCAAACATCTAGACAACTCAGCTACTCACAGTTATTTAGTCACTGAATTGGTACTAGTTAAGGATTTTGTTGTGTGAAAACTGTGTGACCTAAAAAGGTTATTTTGTTAATTGAAATTGTATTCAAATTGTGTATATTTGAGATAAATCGTAGCCTGCTTGATCATTTAGGAGAATATGAGGGTCATATGCCATATAAGATTGGCCAAAAAGGCCAGAGCCCCAGTACCAAACTGAGGCACACAGCAACTAAATAAATATGTTTCTATTAAGGCTTCCAATTGAAGATCAGTCTTCTGAATCACTGCACAACCCTGCTGCTCCTGATTTTGCAAACATGAGAAAGTGTCTTAACAAATAATTACACAACATTAAAGGCTTAAGTAACATACATAAAAAACACTGCAAGCAGTTTCTTGCAAGGATGAGTTTGAAAATCTTAATCTCTGACGTACTGAAAAAACTTGTGAGAACATATTGTGGCTGCATATGTGTAACTGGCGTTCACTCTCTCCCACAAGTGAGACCTGCTCACTCTCCAAAACCCCTGCAGCAACAAGGCAATCTGTTCCCAAACAGCTGGAGCTGCCCCCAAGAGTGTGAAGGGAAGACTCGCTGAGAACAAGAAGTGCAGACGGGGTGACAATCGGAAACAGAGAGCGAGATAGGAATGGAAGCAGAGAGAAGCAGATCGTATTTAAGAGTTTGCTGTCATAAATAATCAAAGTTTAGTCAACAAAGAAAATGAACCAAGGCTTTCTCCCATTGCCAAATCATAAAAGGGAAAACTGCCAAGATGCATACGTCATTAGTAAACAGAGCTAAGCCAAAATCAAAAGTTATGGAAGCCAAAGGAACGATAGGGCAAAGGAGATACGACAAAAGAAAACAAGGGTAAGAAAAGATGAAAGACGGAGATAAAGAATGAAACTCAAAAATAAGAAAGGCAAAAGGAAACAGTCGAGAGAGCAGGAAGAGGGCAGCAGGAAATTCCTTCGTCATTTTCCCAACCCCTTGTGCTTCTCAGAAAAAAAAAGCTGAAATATGACAGTCCTCCTCTTTTTTCTTTCTCATGACAACCCTCCTTCGCTCCCTTGAAGCTTCATTCACTGTCTTTTGTCACATCTGCGTCCCACAGCATGTGTCATACACACCACATCCAGAAAGGACTTTGCATTTCCAAATGCAGAAAGAAACGTTTTCATACCTCATGTCCTCCAGCAGGTCACATTCAGTCTGATGTTTAAAGTGCAGTCTCGTCATCTGGTCCGTGTGAGTGTTTTTTAGCTCTTGTGTCACTTTGACCTGGAAGAAACAAAAAGACATGATCAACCAAAGGATTTGTCTTTTAAACATCTCTCTTCCTTCCAAGCGTCTCAGCTACTTCTTGGCTTATTTTTGCCTCCAGATAACCCTACTCTAAAATAAATCACATGTCCTCCCTTACTGACATATGAATAGAATATCAATAACTAGATATCAGGGTGAAATCTTTTTCTCTCCTGCATGTAGAGTCCACAGTACAATAAGCGTCTCTTCCTGCCTTAAAACATATAAGCAAATTCATAATGAATGGTCCGTGTCTACCCACAATCTATAATCCTTTTCTATCAGCCACCCCGTGTCTGGATTAAATGTTGCATGAAATTACAAAAAGTAACACAAATACATAAACAAAATGAACAACCCCCCCACAACACCTCTTCTGATTATTTGTGATTCGAGTGGCCAGCTGTAGACACATGAATGGAACAGACACACGTGCATCTTCACGCCACCGATTAATCAGCATAGCGGTATTAAAGCAGACTGAAGATGCTCAGACAGGACACGGCAGCATTTAGGAACATCCAGATAAAGATATTTATTGTTCCGTCCCACACTCCAACAACAAATGTTGATGTTCAGATCAGATTAACCTCTATGTCTTGTGCCAAAACGGACACGGCAATAGAATCGCCCCTTAATATGTATCCGTAAGCGCAGGCAAGCACCTCCACGCACACACATCTCCTGCCAACACACACATCCTCAGTGTGAAGGTCACTGTGCATTGTCGGGTGAATTCCACCAGCTATTCACCAGAGAAACAGTGGGCAAATTCATGACTGTTCCAGACAAAACAATCAACAACAACGCCACAGCGCAGCGGCAAACACACACAAAGCAGAGCTCCTTTCTTTCATGTGCCCTGACTCCGAAGATAAGGAGGGAGTGGTTCATTACATTATCAGGGCAAAGGCACTTCACTTGATTTCACCTTCCATCACTCACAGGCAACCAGGAAGAAGGGGGACAGAGTGATGGAGTGAAGGGTGACAGAGACATAAATTGGCAGAGTGAGACAAGTTGGGCATGACTTGAGAAAAAGGTGGAATATAAAGATGAGTAAATGAAGATGAGAGCAGAGAAGAAGAGAAATGGACAGTAATGCCAAGTTGTAGATGTTCATAGAGAGGGCGAAAGTGAGAAAGATGATGCCCAGACGTCATTACAGATCATTCAGTGAAACCATCTTTTCCAATAGTTTCTCTTCAAAGTTACCGGGTTTGTTTTTTTTTATTTGTCCTGAAGTCAAAACATGCAACAGCCATGCTGTGCATGTTGAGCTTTCCTCTAAATCCATTATTTTAATGTCAGCAGATGCTACAGGATGCATTTACACCTGCACAGTACAGGAGGCTTAGTCCAATTCGGGACTCGGTTCAGTGGGAGGGGGTGCAATATTCATCCGCACTGAGACTGGGTTTACACTGGGCCTCTCAAACGAAAGGGACATTTTTAATAACGTCTTCAAATCTTCACTAGATAGAGTAGCTGCGGCAAATATAACTGAAGAAGGAGACAAAACACACAACAAAGAAGAAAACTTGTATGTTGCTTGACCCCACATACCACACGATTCCTGGTGCTGAACCCACAATGCACTTTGTGGCTTTCTTTGTAGTCCGCTTCTTACATTTGGTCCACTTGAAGACTAACTTGCATTTGTAGGCAGATCCATTTATGAGGAATTTGAATTATAATTAGTCTGCGCGTCACGATACATTAATAAAGCAGACTCTCCCACCAGCATGACTCCAATTCGAATCAAAAAGGTTGTTGTGAATGCGCTCGTAACACACAGGAATAACATACGTTAACAGAAACCAGGAAAGGTGAACACAAACATTGGAAAATAATGTGACAATAATGGACTTATAACATTTTTTTTACAAATGTTATTAACCAGGTCTGCAGAAAACTGTGTAAAGTATGCAGCCATTAAAAAATTACTATCAGGCAGTTACCATTTGTACCATAAAGCAGTTTATAAAAATATAATGTTTACTTAAAAATTAACTCACTTACACCACTGTGTGTTCTTTCTGTACTTCCTTGTGATGTTATATCACTTGTTGAAGTAACATAGGGAAAAAAATGTATTAGTGCACCTAGAACTGCAGGCAACACCTGTGTCCAAATACACTACAGCAGTTCGACTCCACTTATCTATGATGTCCTCTACTGTTTGATTCTGTGCTTGTGTTGTTCTTATTCTCAGATTTAAGTCATTTTGGAGAAAAGTGTCTGCTAAATGACTGTAATGTAATGTAATATAATGTAAGTCACAGTTGAAAATGCAGGGCTACTGGATGTTTACATGGTGGAACGTTTTGTTAGCCGTCACTTTTATCATTTGTATTATTATTATTTAAATGTAAGAAGCTAAAACTAACAAAAAGCCAAAATGTAACCAAAACATTTGCTCTCACCTTGGTATGTGTTTCTACAAAATAGATGGAAAGACAGATTCTTGAAACAACATTTATGAGGAGATGCACCGTCTGTGTCAACCCAGAAGCAGCCATCTTTAATCCAAGCCACATAAAACTAATATATGAGACTATAATGGGCTCAGTTTGCAAGCAGATGTACTGAGAAGCACAGACAAAACACTTACAGGGTCGAATGTGTCGCACTCTCTTACTCTGGTGGGATGCCACACTGGTGGAGGGTTAGATATCAGCATTTAGATCAGTTCTGTTTTAGCATTGAAAGCATTTTGACATTATAATCTATTTAAAAACAGGGACTGACTTGTTACACTTAATCACACACATGGGAAGAGTGGTCTCCACAGCTTCAATTACACTTGAGTGAGTGTGTTTTAAGGACATGATGTGGCATGCTGAAAACCAGCACAGGGGAGGTTATATGTGATAATTAAGAGAAAACCGTGCAGGGCTTCACGGTGGGGTAATTGCCTGTCATGCATCCGAACTATTTTAAGAAGCCTTAGACAGAATGAAAATGGACCTGGAGCTTCCAATCAAATTTTAATGTGTACCAGACAGACACCATCCACCTTAAACAAAAAAAAACTGCAAAAATACAACACAGAAATATCAGCAGTTGCATTTTGATATAACAGCTTAAGTACAGACTGGTCCACCATTGTGCTTTCCTCAATTCCCAGTTAACTGATGTTAATTACACAGGGAGATGGGAATGCTAACTTCAATCTGCTGCCTGCTCAACACAACATCAGCTTTGCAAATTATCACAGTACACAAAAACAACTGCGTCGTATGCATTAGAGATTGTGCTCTTTTATAAAGCCACATATGATCAACAAGCCAGGAGACCAGTCTCTGGCTTCGCATCTGCCCAGTTTGTTTGTGTGATTGTAGCTTTTGTCAGCTGAGCCTCCTCAGATGAGATGATGCGACGCCGGACAGACTGAAGGTCTTTCTTTGACACAAGATGCATCACAAACAACAGCAGCTTTTGTTTGTAGTGTCTGGGGGGGGGGTTGGGAATGTGGGGGGGTGACATAATTTGAGAACGTGAAAAATAACCAAAAGAAGGGGAAAAATACACAGATGTAGCATAGTAGATTCAATCATGGACTAGACGTGATTTTGGGAGCTGGAGCGTTGCTACTGCATGTTAACATGCAAATAATGTCGTTCTTAAGAGTTTTTCATCACACTGTACCTTTTAAAAGAATGAATATAGCATCACGTGGACTAAAAATCTAATGCTTTGTTTAAAAATGTCTTGTGCAAACCAGCTAGCGCCTTCTAGCTAACGTTGTTTGACGTTTGACGGTCACGCTACAGCGCTTGGACAGATGCACATTAATGTCACTAATGTTCCTAACCCTACATGCTAGCATGCTTGCTAATGGTAGCTAGCGAGGGTCTGTTTTCCTCCTTTGATATTTTTAAACCCGTATTATTAGACGTTTTAAGTGAGGTTAGAACAATGCCGAAACCTGGGGTTACAACACCGCTATGTCATGTGTCTGTCATTGTCTGTACAGTCCAGCTAAAACATAACGGACCCTGGAAATTACTCACCTTCCGCGGCGGTGGCTGCATTTTGGAGTATTGACATGAATGGTAGTTCCCTTGTGAGATGTATTGTAATTCCAAGAGGATATCCAAATCAGCGTGAAACAAATATATTTGCTTCTTCCAAACAAAACAAAAAAAACAATCCTCCCCTAAAGTCGACAGGGAGGAAAGACGAGAGTTAGATTTGTACTCCGGCGGCCATGATTGATGATAAATGGCCAGTTTATACACAGCAGAAAGTGAGGCTGCGAGGAGAGACTGCACACACTTGTGTTGGCTGCTGCCACTGGTGTGAGTGTGTGTACTGTACTGTTGTAAGCAGAGGAGCGAGCAGACAGAGAGGAGAAAGCAAAGAGAAGGGATGGAGGGAGGGAGAGACATTAACGGGCAGCCATTTCAGCAGCGAAGCTCAACGGCTCCCCCATGCGGCAGAGCGCGGAATGGCGGCCACTGTTTGGCGGAAAAACACACCAGCAGCATCTCGGAAAATCCTTTTTGTTTCTCGACTGACTGTGACCTCCAATATCACTCATGTAAAATGTGTTTTACAACAAATTAGGAAGGGTGAAGATGATAACTATATACCGACGGGTAAATATCCACCAGGGCTTTGCTGCTTTATGTCCAAAATGAAAATAGATGGGCGGCTGCGTCCTACAGACCTGCATAGCAACAAGAAACCGCAGTCGATCGAAGAAAAATCGATGTGCACCACGTTTAAAATCGTTTTTAAAGGGTAATTAATTCATAAAGAAAAGAAGAGGATCGTTTCCCAGAATGCTATATGTTTTAAGTATAAAAAGGTACACAATTTAAGCTGCTCCAATTACAATTAAATATTAACTGAATGTAAAAGTCTAAATAATCATATTAACGCGTCATTCTTGACATTTCCGAACTTGAGGCTAACAGTGAATTATGTAGCTCTGAAAATATGTCAGATAAAGCAGAATGGGGTCAGTGAGTTTGTTGAAAGAGGGTTGGTTAAGGAAGGCAATGAAGTGAGTAAAAGCTTAATAGAAGGTTGCCCCCCCAGCAGCAGCTATCATGACACACTGCCTGCATACATGTTTGCAACCATGTGTTTGCTTGTGTATGGTTGCATATAGATCATATTCAGATATGGAAAAAGTAGCTTAAAATGTTAGAAAAGTAATATTGTTGCGCTTTAGGTTGTTTCAATATATGAGATGATAAATGATCCCAATACTTTTAGGAAGTGGGAGATGTTTCTCTCCATTTACTCCAACCTTTAAATATCCATCACACCACAGCAGTTTCACCTTAAATGGATGACCTCTGTAAAGTGGTAATGGAAATTGTCCAATCCAGTAAAGGTTATGACTTACTGGCATGTGAGAGGAAATGTTTCAGTTTCCCATAATTCTCCTCGCTCCATCTTTTTTAAGGCTGAAGGGTAGGCCTAGTATTGTTTTTATAAAGAAAGAATAGTCTAAATGTCCTTATAATTGCCAGTTGACGGAGGAAATGGGAATGGCTGGAAGCGCAAATATTTAATTTTGTTACCCCTACAGTTAGTGTAAGGTTAAGAGAATGGTAATCATTAATATGCAAAGTTTCTGCAGCTGGTAAGACATTAAGCGCATTTCCTCACCTTTTGTTTCAGCAGAACATTTTAACACACACACACACATATTGTAGTATTGAGAGAAACTGAACACCTTCGGATGGTCACTTTGTGCCAAAGGCAGAGAGGAAAATGCTGGTTATAGTCTCCTGTCGGGAGACAGGCTGTCGGGATTACTTTTGACTTCTTTAGTTCATGAACCTCTATATTTGTCTGCCATACTAAGGTAAGAAAAGTACTACTCTGAAAGCAGCTCCATGGCTTAAAAAAATACATATTTATTTCTAAAAAAGTAAGTTTAAATGAGTGCTTTGTCTCCTTGTTCACAGCTATGGCTGCACAGTACCATATATTACATTTTAATGTATATATGATTCTTTTGTGAGGGACATTTAAAGATAAACCTTGAAAACTGTATGACTTTGTTCAGCTTCCAGTTAAACAAACTTGTGATTTTAAGAGAACAAGCCAAAGCAACAATCCAGTCCTGTCAGAAAAAAGGATCTTTTTACATCAAAACTTGTGGTTACCATTCCCTATGTGGCAGGAGCCCATTTGAAGCAATTTAATAATTGAGGGTGGCAACAGAGTTTCTCGCTGTCCATTTTATTGGTGGTAGTTAACATCAGCGCCTCAGGGCCCCAAAACAAGCTGCAGCTTGTCATACAAGAGCACATCTCAACAAGTTCTTCACCCACCCTAATATCTCAGATACACATTAAGCCCTGACGGGAGATACATAGCATAAGGGGTGTCAATGTGAACATTTCATGCAGCGGGAGTGATCTTAAATTTTCTTATTTATCTTTACTTACAACTTGTTTAACATAATAATAGGAATGAGATTCTTAGTGAATAGCAAGATGTGCTGGTTTTGTCGTGGCACACACACAGCACAGCAGGTAGGAATTTGGGGGACATTGAAAGGGGCCACTTTGTCTCCAGTCTCTATCAGTTAAAGTTATCCTGCAGCTGTTTTTAAAAAGAAAGAGGGAGAGGAAGAACAAAGTGCTCACAGTGAGCATGTGCCGGTGTTTTTGAAAAGGAAAACAGAAAGTCAGAAAGAAAAAGGACAACTAGAGCATCTTCTTCATCTGAGGAGCGAGTGAGTGTGGCATCTGCTTTCTACTTTTTACATTTGTTTGAAAGAAACTGTTTATTTATTGCATGACTGGTTTGAATGAGGCAATGCTATGCTAGAATAAGTCTGGTGTATCTACTTGTCTTGTTTCTCTTCTCCAGCTTCTTCATAGCTGGAAGGTTTTAGAAAGCTTTCACATGCTGTACACAAACATTAGGGTTGTTTTTCTGCATGTAAAAAGCTACAGAAAAATAGAGAAAAAATGTGCTTTCACACAGCTCTGTCTGAATCTTACCCGTGTTTTAGAAAAGTCTGTTTGTTTGTTTGTGTTGTCGGGATATTTATTATCAGGATTAATTGTCAGAACATCTACTAAGTACATATATTTCTTTGAATTAGACCAATAAATCCCACATAATTTCTTATTCCATGCATTTAGTATGAAGAAGAAAAAAATGTATGTAATATCCATGTAATATATCACAATTCTTCTCACATTTGTTCAATCACCCACTCAGAAAAAAAGCATATTAAAGGAATTCCGCATTAAATGATTTACAAACACACAGTTGCATTTGATATGGGCTGACTCTAACACAACTCTGTCAATCTGATTGTGAATCACAATGAGCTGGTCAGCTATCCTGAGCTTGCCTTTAATTGGGCTGTGCTGCCAGATCATCCCAAACTGAATGATTCAGACCATTTGTCATAAACTAATTTCCTGTCTACATTCTTTGTGTGCACAGTTTTATCTTGTGTAAATTACCTAAATGTTCAAACTCATTCATTTACTAACCAATTCCTGTGTATATATCTTTTCTTTAGGCGTCTATGCAATAAAAATGGCGGCCTCTGGCATCAACAACACCAGTAACATCAACCACAGCCATCTCTGCGAATTCAGGGAAGATTTTAAATACATCCTCCTTCCCGTCAGCTACACTCTGGTCTTTGTGATCGGTCTGGCGCTGAATGCCACAGCTCTGTTTGTGATCGTGTTTCGCACCAAGCGGTGGAACCCCTCCACCATCTATATGTTCAACCTGACGGTGTGTGACACACTCTACATCTTTACTCTGCCCTTCCTCATCTTCTACTACGCAGACGAGAACGATTGGCCGTTCAGTGAACCGTTCTGCAAGCTCATACGCTTCCTCTTTTATGCAAACCTATATGGTAAAGTAGAAGCAACCTTCACATTTGTTTGTTTTGTTTTGTGTGGTTTTAAGAGAAAGTAGAGGAAAATATATCATAAGAAATATTAATTAAATGTTGATGCTCTAACTTTATGGCAGCTTGACCTTTGACATACGGATTTAAATAATGAAAACTAATATTCCCTTGTTAGTGAGGTACAAACTATTTCTTTGCAGCTGACAGTTTGCAGGATTTAGCTGTTAATTGACATTGCTCCAAAATTAGTCATTCAGGCTTCATCAGGAGTAAAAGCATATGACATACTATCAATATCATGGATGTTGAACAATTTGGAAAAACAAACATTCGCCTTCTCAGCCCAGATCTAGATCTAACACTCTTCATGTGTATTTTAAATGACCTGAAACCTTGATAAATTCTTTTTGTTTCTTTATTTTTTCCAGTTGGACAGTAGTATTTTAATGTTTATAGACTCTTCAACTAGTATTTTAATGAAGTTATGAGCTGTAGATATCTAAATCCCATTTTTCCCTTTTTTATTTCACAATACTATTCTGAAATTATGCATCCATTAGTCTGTATGGTATGTCAGTTACATGAAACTGTCTTTTCTTTGGAGAGAGTCAGACTGAGATGCTTTGTGTATAAAAAAGTAATTGAACCCTTATCAGTTAAACTTTTATTAAAAAGAAATAGTTTTTATTTTGTGTAAAAGCTATTTAAAACAGACACCACGATTTATAGTTAAAGTCCTGCATTCTTTTTATATGTATACACTGAATATATTCACGAACGTGGAGTGTCGGGGACATGCTGGTTTCATCGCTGTCACTGCAACATGTGTCTTTATATGATATTATTGTGTTCGAGGATTGGGGAATTGAAGGATTCAGGGCGTTTGGGGATATACATAGGCCTTGTTTGACCAAACACACTGAGCAGTTATATGCAGATATACTGAAAGTGGCCCTATCTTGCAATTAAAAAGAAGACTTAAAAAAATCTGAATCTGAATTATTCCCAAAATATAATGGAACCCACCTCAGAAAAAAAGAAAAGCGGTGCAGTTGTTTTTAACAGACAAAAACATAAATAAACAAATAGATAAATGTCATGATGTGGGGAAGGCAGTGGACCCAAACGCAGGAAAGGACAAGGCAGCCGGATGCAAAATAACTGGATTTATTAACAGAATTACTAAAGAACTACACAAGAACTCACCACAAATTAACCTAATGAACCAGCAAGGTAGAAAGAAAACCAAGGGTATAAATGCGCCGCAAACAGAACAATACACAGGTGAAAACAATGACCAAAATCAACTCATAGGTGAAACTAATTAACAAGATATAAAGCAAAAATAGAAACACAGGGCAAAACAGGAAAAACTACAAAATAAAACAGGAAACAATGTAACCTAACCCAAAACCCCAACAATAAACACCTGCAGAATCATAACATAAAACATCTTTATAGCAGAGGTATTAATATGCTGCAACTATGTGCTCATGTAGAGAATTAAAAGGGATGTCGTTTAAATAAACAATGCAAATGAAGGCATGAATCAATCAGTGTGTAATATTTATCCTCCTGATAGGTTCCATTCTGTTCCTGTGCTGTATAAGTCTGCATCGCTTTGTTGGCATCTGCCATCCAGTCCGCTCCCTGAATTGGGTCAGTGCTCGTCAGGCCAGACTGGTATCTGTGGCAATATGGGCTTGTGTTTTATTCTGCCAGGCACCTGTCCTCTACTTTTCCAGAATAAGGTGATTACTCTCAAGTTTGATTCTATTTTCTTTCTTTAACTATATTTATTTTATGTACCATTGGTTTTGTCATTTTTTTATATGGTGCCTTAAAGGGACACCCTGCCTGCTATGCAACCTGTATTTTATGTTCTTTTTTTTAAAAAAAAAAAAATCATCCTGTTGCTCATCCTTTTGTGGCTCATTGCCAAACTCAACATTATCATACAAAAATTGTAACCTTTAACCTTCCACCTCCTCCGCCAGGGATGTGAAAACAGATGAGAGCACAGAACGGATTTGTTATGACACCACCAGTCCAGATCTTTTTGATGACTTCCTGGTGTACAGCTCAGTGGTGTCTGTTCTCATGTTTGCCCTGCCCTTCATGGTGGTGATGGTGTGTTATGGCCTCATGGTGCGGAAACTTCTCGAGCCTAGCAGCTCTGGAGATGAAACGGGTGGCTTTACATCCCAGCAGTCAAAGCAGAAGTCAGTGAAGATGATCATCATTGTGCTGGCAGCATTCATGCTATGCTTTCTCCCTTTTCACCTCACCAGAAGTCTTTACTACTCTTTTAGATACCTGAGGCAGGTTAATCCAACGCAGGTGAGGACCAATACTTTTTTTGCTAATAAATGTGTTAATATGACTGAATCTTTAGTGTGTGTTATTTCTGTGTTCACCAGATCAGCTGTAGTTTATTGGAGGCCTTCAGTGTGGCTTACAAGGTAACACGGCCTTTGGCTAGTGCCAACAGCTGTTTGGATCCCATCCTCTACTTCTTAGCAGGGCAGGGTGCTCGCAGCAGCCTCACCCGGAAGAGGAATGAGTCCCCACCGAAGCCAAGAACTGTGACACAATGCTTGACAACACAAGTCTGAAGTAAAAGCTGAAACTTTTTAGTAAAATTATTTTCTTACAGATGTGACCTTTAGAATGCTTCAATTTTAGGTTGTCTATATAAAAGCAAGACTTCTGGGAGTTGTGGAGATTTTTAAACAATCTGTCATCACTCAGGCCTGAGTTGCTCAGCCAACAGCATCTTCTTCAGCAGTCTTCATTTTTACAGCCAAATCCTCCACAGCCCCAGCACTCTTTAGTTCTGAGCAAGTTGTAAATAAATTCTTGCCTATTTGTTATCTGGTTTTGTGTCACTTTTTGGACCCTGCTTTCAGCACCAGACTGTAACATAATTCCTTTCAATTGGCCAAATCGAGGCATTTAACTGTAACAATGCAGTGTGAGCAGGTGAGCTGGGTATCTTTAGCTCAATATGTAAGCCATGTTAAGAGTTGAGAAAACATGAACTGTAATTCAAGAAGAGAGCACAGCTAAACTAATCAACTGTTGTCTGACCTTGAGTCATGTCACTACCCGAAAGCAGCCACTAGGGGGCGATGGTGCTACACAAGAGTCTCAACTCCTGAATTTCTTTCTTCTTTGTAGCTTGAGAACGGTTTCCTCATGTACACCATTTACACAAACACATGTGTGATACACTTAAAAACAACAGTAGGATAATAATTAACTGGATTCAGTTAAATTATCATAGCTTGAACTGGAATGTATTTAAGTGAACTTTTACATTCTCTAAACACTCCAACATTATCTTGATTTAAATTCACTTTACTGAAAATCACCAGCAACAACCACAAAACATTTAAAATACACTTCTTTATTTCAAGAATAAAAACATAATACAGAAAAATGTAATAGGATATAAATGAATGCTGCAAATCTGATGAGATGAATGTTTTTTATTCTTTCTTCCTACCAGCAACACTTCAGCTTGAAAACATTTAATAAAAACTATAATAGTTGTAAAACCAGATTAAATAAAACATTAAACTGTAACTTCAGCCAATAAATATCCTGTCATTCAGAAATGTTTGCATAATAATAAGAAAATAAAAGGTGGTTAAAAAGCCTATAATCACTTTTTAAACAATGATGGTGTAAACTAAAGTCAGCAGAGCTGCTGGACATTTTAACCACCTGCAGCCCAAATTTATTTAATCTAAATTATCTTTTATATGAACTTCCGAAGATAAATTATGATGATTTCTACAGTTATAGAGATAACATAACTGGAGTGTGGCCGCGTTTAGTGTGTATACTTGTATTAGTTGTAATAAGACTGGAAAACTCTTATCAGGTGTTTGAAGAAGTAAAGAAAAACACTGACATGTTCAACCCAGAGGGTGATTAATAACATTAACACCTTTCAGCAGTTCAACTAAATTGCAATTACAGATGTCTCTCACTGGTGCTGTGCAGCTGCTTTTGCCATTACCACTCATCACACACATACACTGAGTGTTAAAATCCTGAATTTAAAATATTTCTTTTCCAGTCCCAACCCATATTTACATATGTACATGTATTTACATTTGTTCTAAAAAAGTGAGTTTTCTCAACATCTTTACTTTTTTTTTTTTTTTACCTCATGGCAGCCAATGATCAGCTACTGATTACCAATCTTATTGTGATAGAAAGCCTCTCAAATGTTTTACTCAGCTTAACTACTCCAGTCCTAAAAAGCTTAGAAGTTATTCAAATTTTTACTGCAGAAGTAATATCAGATTTGAAAGAAAACGTTTTATATCTAAACCTGGGCTCAGTTACTCCATCTCTTCGGGGTAAATGATAAATAGGATAATAGATCTTTGAATAATTATGGCTGCATTTTCATCCAAAGAATTCAGTAAAAGCTCAAATTGCTTATTTTTAGAAACGTTTAAAGTAAATCTATATATATCACAATAATGGTTGATGTGGAACTGATGTGCATCTAACATGTAACTATAACCTGCAAGTATGCAGGTTATGCATTATTATGATTGCATTTGACATTTTGACCAGAGTAAACACTGCTAAGCTGAATCAATGAAAGAAATATCACAAACTTAAATTATTTGGTCTTAATGTCCGTGTACACAAAAAAAATTGCAGGATCATTTTTAAAAATTGACAACCTGGATTAGACTGCAGCTGTCTTACAGTTGTTGAGACCTTGATGGATACTGGACTGATCTAAACCTTCATCAATCACAAAGACCCTGAAACAGTGTTTTTAAATCCAGGTCCTCAGGATCCACTTCCCTGTACAGAAACATTTCAACACTAACACACCTGATTCAGACACATAAACTTCCTCATCAAGTTATTCTCAAGTCGTCATTTATTTCATTCAGGGCGGGTCCTTTCCAGGATGTTGTGTCCCGAGGACCCGGATTGAGGAAAAACTGCCCTGAGAGCTGGAAAACAGGGTTCAGGTTGTGACTTTCTCCTACACAACTAAGCTCAGTGCTTTCAATAACATTCTAATAAGACTACATTCAACATCTTTAAGGTCTAGAACATCAGCTCACTTGCAGCTTCTATGTGAGCAAAAGAGAGGAATGGGTCAAACCTGCTGCACAGCTCACCCTGCTGCTCATAAAGACATTCACACTCATTTTATGTGGCACTTGGTTGCAGACAACTCAATGCTTTCCTCTTTTCTAAGGTGCTTGCTGATAAATTAGAGTTTTATACTTTTTGTCAGCAAAGTGTTGACCTCTGCATTGCATATGGAGAATACTACTGGTGCATATTTATTGGTAACCATGCATGATTTACATCTTTACTAATGACAGTTACTGATTTTTATCTCAAAGCTTGAGGGGAACCTTGTCCTCTGCATGACTCCAATAGTCTTTTAAAATAGTTTCTGTTGGATCAGGAGAGTAAAGCAGCAGTAGCTCCATTATCCTTCCATGATAAATACAAATATGCTCCTAATTACACAACCTGAAACAACTTCTTCCAGCAGGAGGAGGCTCGCTTTTTTCAGAGTCCATGGTTTAGAAACATCTTCTCTCCAGGCAGTTAGGTTAGATGATGAGGTCGTTTTCACGAGGTAGTGTCATCGTACAGCATCTCTTTGTTTCTTCATCTGATAAGAACAGTTTTTAATCATTAAGTGGTAAAGTAATGACATTTCAGAGCTCTTTCATCTCATTAATTCTGATTTACTCGATGTGGAGCACAGTTTTCCTCTACAGTAGTTGAGCATAATGGAAGAAATAATTTGTGATACCAGGCAGACTCAGAGGAGATATATACATATACACACATATATATATATATAAATACATACATATA
>JBAMHX010000010.1:18712081-18730242 GCA_037177515.1 Pseudomugil tenellus
TATATCTAAGGTTTACTAAGTATGACTGTGGATTGAATGAATAATGGCTTTTGGTGTCATTCGCAGTAAAGCGCAATATAAATCTAAACCATTATTATTATTGTTTTTAATGTTATTATGTTTCTATCCGGTAACACTTATCAACAATAACTGTTCTAAATCTATTCAGGTCAGGAGAAAGACTTAAGATGCTTGAACATTTAGAAAGTTTTACCTTCTGAAGCCAGATGATGAAGAGAAGTGTTTCACTCCAAACAGGGAGTTCCTCTGCTCCTGAGATGATGTCTTGGCTTCCAAGGTGCTAGGCTTGTACTCGGGAATGTGAGCGACTTGAAATCTGTGAATTCAGCAAAGCATATAGCTGATGTCAGAAAATCATAGCAACCAGCAAAAAACACACATACACAAACATTCAAGCTCATTTAGGAATTTTTACTTCCTCTGTTGCATGTCTTTAGATTTTCTTCTTCTTTTTTTAATTTAAAGACACTTCAGATCATAAAGTGCTTTAATTGTTTAATTGAACTCACCTCCCCACGGACAACACTGTGTGCTCTCCCTCCTTCTTCGTTTCACTCCCATCCACTTTGTCCTGAATAGGTTTTGGCACAACAACTTGCGTGTGGTGCGTGTCCACACACACTCCCCCAAGCAGGGGGCTCTTCTGCTGGTCGGCTGGTGGGTCCAAGGAGGGCAGAATAAGACTTGGAGGGGGCTTCAGGGGATCTTTGAGAGAATCTAGAGGAGGAATGAGAACAGGGGGCCATTTTTTATGGGCGCAGCGGGAGCAGCGGTAGCCGTGTTTTGGGGCCAGACCAGAGAGGCCGGAGATGGTGTGCAGGTGGGACTGGTGGGAGCAAAGCCTGGGGAGGGAACGGAGGGTGGACAATGGAGACAGCATTGGGAACCTAGAAGGGAGGAAAAGTAGAAGATATAAGTTCTTATGTATTTTAAATATTCTCTGACAAGTAATATATGATAATAACTATACTCGCATGGATGCAGTAGTGCAAATGGACAAGCAGTAGTACTACACGTATGTAGCTGATCCATAGACCGACAGCCGTAGGGGGGCTTCAGATAGAATCTCTGCCCACACACACACACTCATCTGAAAGGTTTCCAGAATTGTGTGTGAATATTGTGTGTGTGTAACTCAGAATGTTCTAGAACTAAAGGTCACGTTTCTGTGGACCCGCTGAGCAGCAGCACTGCGCTGCAGGCCACTGACACCTCCCGCTATTGTACATCTAGCATAAAAACTGATATGAACTGGATCCTGTTACCATTGTGTAGCAATGGTAAGATTTACTTCCAACAAAATCAGGTCAGTGGACAAGCAAAGAAAGGATGGAAGACTGAAGAACACGTTTAAAGATGACAAATAATTCATTCAACCTGGCATTCAAAAACGTTGGACACCTTGCAGGATGTGAATAAACACAGCTGAAAATCAAATGCTAAAACTAAAAGAAAATTGTAGAAAAGTGTGTGTATTTTACAATTTGATGCCAAAAACATGTTTGATCATTTATTGGAACAGGGAAAGGAAAGACTGGACCTATTGCGTAATAATAAAAAAAAGGAATAAAGGAGTCAAGGTGTGATCAGGAACAAGGTGGTGACATGATAAGAATCTGCCTTTTTTAACAAAGTGTTTGGAATTTGATACTTTGGAAGATTTCGTGGGGCAATATTTACACAAAGAAGACAAAATAAATCAATTTGAGCTGATACAAAGTGGAAAAATGTTTCATTTAAACATTTCCCATGTTTTTTGTGCTATTTTCAGTCAAATATAGACTTTACATATACAAATAACTGATATTTGGTCTTACTACCATTTTACAGAGTATAAGCGTTGAAGTAAAAGTCAGAACAGAGTGGTGTAGACTGTGGTATGAAGCAGCATGTTATTGGATTTGTTAGATTAAATTCAGACTACTTGAGCAATTTTAATACCACAGTTTGCAACCCAAACTCCAACCACAACTACACATGATCATGAAAATTGTGTGACTTCAAGGTATATGACAGCCAGTGAGCTTAGTAATAGACCGGCTGTTTAATCCTCATGACGAGAAAGCTGCTACGACTGTATGAGACACTCGCTTCAGACCTGTGGGAGTCGCCGCCTATAACGTCAAACATCAACTCTGGGAATGTAGCCAACAGAGTCGGAAATGTGGAGATATTTATTTTAACTTTACTTACTTTACTGTTTCACTCGAAATTGGGGAAACGGTTAAAATTTAAATTGATAGATAGAAATAAACACAAAGAACAGAAAAGTTGTAACGTTTCCTGCCTATTCATGTTGTCATGCAAACACACACACACACACACACACACACACACACACACACACACACACACACACACACACACAGAAACACACAGAGCCTGCCTCTGAACTCCTCACTATCTTTTCCTCTCCCAAACCTCGCTTGCCTCCTTGTTAACTGTGACCTCAAGCAGCATGACAGAGAAAGCCCATGATGATTCGTGGCTGTGTCAGTGTAAATGAGTGTGCGTCTGCGGTCCCATACTTGATTGATGAGCTCTTGGTCATCTGTTTGCTCTCGTACTCCAGCAGCAGCTCCTCCAGTGCAGCAGCATTTTCTGAAATGCACAAACAAGACTCACTTAAAAACACTGATTAGAATCACATTCTGTTCACTTCTTTTATTGCACTCATTAGAAAAAACAGTGTTTTAAATAAATGAAGTAGAAATGAGCTTAAACTCTTATAAAATAATAAAAAAAAAACAAATAGGAAATGTTGATATTGCAGGATTGTGTTGTTAGAAAAGCTAACCCTCACATAATTTCATTCACCCCCCCCCCCCACACACACACACACACACATACACACACACACATACCCATACATATAACTGATTATACTTTTCTCACACATCAGATTACAAGTGATGTCATTGAACATATTAACTTGACACACACCTTTCTTCTCAGTTATGAGGCGAACCAGAACGCTGATTGTATCTTCATTCAGGTCGTCGGATATATAGGGGCAATTGTTACCTATAGAAAGGAAATAAACAGGAATAGATGATATCAGCCTGCTGTTTGGAGGACTGGACCTACCGGCTGTGCCTAAGTACTGTCCAAGTGTGATCAATCAAAAGGATCAATAAAGATTATTCAATTCAACTCAGATTATTACTGTTGATTTGCGAAAGTGTCCTTTTTATCATCTGTTCCCTTCTTCTGTCATTGGAGTTTAAAAAGGTTTTGACATATATTAGACTAGTTTCTGTTTTTTTTATCCAGTCATTAGAGGTGCATTTATCCAATTTTAAACAAATGATGATGATTTTAAATAAATGATGAAGCTAACATGAAAACATAATTAGATTTCCATATATTGTCTCTACAACCAGTATAATGATTCTGCTTCAGAGTGCCGCATGTTACTGCGGGCGAATTGTCCCCCATGTCGATGGACTGATAAAGACGAACGTGGATGAATGAACGACAAAGAATAGATATGCCACCATGGCAACCCCTCACCAACCTATAACAGCACGGCACAGTGAGGCAGCGTAGAAAAGACAGATGAGTGTGTGGGGAGGACAGAACAGACTCACTCAGCAATTTTGTTCCATTCAGTACTGCTGAAGCACACAGAGCTCAATGCGTATGTGTGTGTAGTTCACTGTGGTGTCATGTACCAGACCCCCTAATGCCAGGTGACATTGTCTTTCTATATGCAACAAAGCCATATGTGAGCACATGGCTGAAAGTGTAGCTGCGTGTGTGTACTCTGTCTCTGTTGCATCAGCAGCATTAGGCCGTTGTTAGGACATAACAATAGTGCTGTCTCCACAGAGGCTGTTGCTATGTAAAGATAACAGCATCGGTTTCACAAAGTGGAAGTCATTGTTTTCTATTTAAGTGAGAAAATGAATTTCATGCTGGGACCTTGTCAAGGCTGGAACTGCGGCTCAGAAGCTCCACATTTACTATTTCTGTATTTCTACATGAAATTCGTTATCACTTTACTGTCACCGCACTCCCAGATGAGGAAAATTGTGTGTGCAGCTGTGGATAGTAAGAGCCTTTGCTGCACAGTTTGACTTTAGCGCTGCTGAACAAAGCTTGGCTTGCTGTAATGCATCCCCAGGTGTGATCCCCCTGAGTGGAAATGACGGCAAAAGTGCTGGAGTAGAAAGTTTCTCTGACCTTAGCCCTGTGAGGACTTCAGATAGATGTAACAAAGGAGTTCAAGCATGCACAACAAGCACTGTTATGTAACGGAAAAAGAAGGGAAAAAAGGGGAAAAAAGAACTTTTTCTGTGACGCACTGCAGGTCTCCTCTTACCATCTAACCACTGCTTATTGTTTCTCATGCTGCATGTTACTTTACTCCCTCCCTTTCCCATGTAAGCTTCTGCTTTCTACTCCTATCCTTCATCCTGCTTACTCTCACTTCAGTACAGTTCAAATCCCTGCCAACGTTTTCCTTGTCAAACTCTCACTGATTTCCAATTAAATGGCTTTTATGTTTTGTATTTTAATGAGAACGGAAAACAATACAGAGAGAGTCAGAAACAGAAGAATGAAACAGAAGACAAAAACAATGTGCTGAAGGCCGGATTGAATTATTGATCTTGCCGGGAAAGGAGAGATGGTGGGATAGTGTCGTGTTCAGATAAAGAGGGCAGCAGAGTGTCACAGAATCACGAAACTGGATCAATGGTGATTAGAAGGAGGGGATAAATGAGCTATGGTAAAAGCTTAAGTTTTACAGCAAATTCTTTAGCTATTCTTTTCCACTGACTTTCAGTTTAGTATGCTTGTATCTGATGATTTTCAGAATAATGTTATGCTTAACCCCAGAAGACTAACATAGGGTGATTTCCACTCATGCTAATTCGGCTTTGGATGCCCACTCACCTGACGTTAGTGTTAGAGGGTTAAGCCACTTTACACTGAGTTTTCAATCATCTGAGCATATAGATAGTTGAGTGTTGCATCTACACAGCACAGATAATTTAAAGTGTTTTAAGTTGCTAAGCCATTGCTAGCAGGCGACACGATTTGTTCCCATTTTTTTTGTAGCATAAAAATAAATGCTAGATATGTTTGAAAAGTATGAAATAGAATTTTAATATCGACTGACTGGTGGATTTTGAAAGTTATTTAAGCTGAAAAAACTTGCATATTTTGGCATTTTCTACCATGTGTTTTTAAAAATGAGAACCAATCAAATTGGACAAGAGGAGGACAAAAGAAGTTTAATCTATCTTGATCAGATGAATAGCGTCTAGAAACAAAAGAAATCTATTGAAGACCTGACCCTGGACCTGACAGATGCATCTAACCCTGCAGTTGATCCATTTACTGCAGCCTTATCAGAAATAGTCTACATGGACAAGTCAAATACAACCACAAGGAACTGGACATGCCTAAAAGAATTAGGCATGTCCAGTTATAAAAGAATTAAAATGAAGATGCCACCCCTGCAGAGCCCAACATTATTAAATCTGTGTGGCAGCAAAATGAATCACCAGCTGTTGCATCTGTTGTGTAAATATAAAAGATTCTTGCTGAGTGATGGGCTGCTGATCTGTTGAACTCGCAGCTGTCCCCTGACGTCCTGATTCTTCACATTAGAGAGAAAAAAAACTTCAAGACACAGCCTTCCCATGAGCTAGCTACCATCAGGTGAGTGCAGGAAAAGCCAGCTTAGCCTATAAATCTGTTTATGCTCAAGCACTAAACGACAGTAACTGTGAGCCTCGTATGTTGTCTGACTGCTGCAGGGAAGTGAAGATGATATGTTCAGACTGCCTGGATCGCGTGAAGCAGCAGCGTGTTAATACCTGGTTAAGAAGCTTTCTGTGGACTGAGGCATAAACACAACTGTTTTTGTGTGACATTATAGTAAAATCATTTGTAACATTTATTCATTAGTAACTTTGTCACGCAGTGCCAATAAGGCAATGTACGTCTAAACTATGTCCACTGTTCCTCCATGATTTACATTTTTGATATACTTGCAACACATTTTGTTTAAAGAGAAATATCACTGGTACATATTTGTAAATGAATCCTCACAGCATCTTATTCATCGTCATTTCACTGCAGGGCTTGTCCCAGAATCATCTGGTGAATGTTAGCTCATTTAGTAGTTCTATGTGTTATAGAAACTTGAGAAGAGTGATAAAATGGAAAAAAAGGCTGTATTTTGCCACATTGCGTGCAGCACAGCAGTGTTGGTTCTACAGGGGGGATGAGGAAAGATGTGTGCGCTTAGCGAGTAAGAACAACCATGTTATGACTGCAATGGGAGATGTTTTAAAAGTTCAAATTGCTTTCATTTGGGTCAAAGGTTGAAAACTGTTATGATACACACAGTCCTCCAGGATTATGCAACTCTTTTACAAAGTAAAATATTTTTTACAGCTTCATCCTCTGGTTGTTTTTATTTTTTTTTTCTCAGTTGTAACTTTTTCATGGATGGGTGTCGACTTCTCTTTTAATTCTCCTCTCTTTTTTTAAATTCTTCTTTCTTTGCTTACCCAAACCAGCTTCACTCATTAGAGGCCAAATGAGTCGATGGGAATGTTTTTTTTACTCCTCTTCAAACAGGAAACATACAAGAATAACACACAGCATGCATGACATGTAATGGTTCCCGCCAGGTCAAAGTTCAGATCAGCCGAGATGGAAAGCTTTGCAAGCAGCAGCATCTCTCTGGCTGCATGTAAAAGCACAGCTTTGCGTTCACTTTTTAGAGCTTTTGACCACACTGAATGCATGTTTGGTGCCTTTTATGGTATGTTTATCTCTCACTTTCACTCTGTACCACTTTCTACATTCCTTTAACAATTTCTCCATCTTTCACCCACCTTCTTTCTGGGGTGATACGGCCTCTTCGTCTCCCCCCTCCTTCTCGGCGGTGCAATTGTATCCCTTCTTCTTCAGGATGTTGCAGATGAGGATGCCCAACAGGCCCATCACACAGAAGACGGGCACCAGAGCAAACACAGCATACTCTGCTGTCTTTTCCTCTGCGCTGCGTACCACTGTGCTGTTGGCAGGTCCTCCTGCCCCATCGGATGGACCTTTCCCCACTGTGCGAACCCTTCTGACACGTGACTCTGCAAAGAGAAAGGAGAAGATTAGTGGGGCAAAGGGTGATAAAAACATGGTTTCGTATAGACCAAATGCAGATGAAGAGAATCCAAAGCATGCTTACTTTGTACACAGGGACTGACGATGGAAACTGGCCCTGCGGCAGTGAAGTGAAACCTGCAAATGGACGAAGAAAGAATAAAAAGTATAACTAAAGAGATGGATTGAATGAGAAACGTGACAGAGTATGAAAGAATGAATCAGCGGTTTTAGCCTGTGGTATGTTATGCCCAAATAGTCTTGCTCCTGTTGACGGCTCATTGTGGTGAATGACATGCTGCACTGGCTTGTGTTTGAGCGTGTGGGTGTTTTCTTGTTTTCTACAGAGAGGACATAACACAGCTTAATTTAAAACTAAAGCTTAGGAGCTGTAGCGTAGGAGTGAAGGCTTTTTAATGTGAGGCCTACAGTGTGTTTCAACTGTAGGTTGACCAACAAGCAAGAAGATACAGTAGATCTCCAGTGAGGAAGACCTGTGGTGCTCACCAGGCGGCAATCTCTGGCTGCCGATGGTGACGCCAATGCGGAAGTCGGATTAATTGCAATTCACCCCTCACCGCTAGATGACTGGCACCAATAGAGAGCAATGCCCATAGACTACCATGTTAAAATGTCCGATTTCACAGCTGAAATAAACATTTTTACAGAGTGGCTCCAAAAACTTTTGGGTTTAATAGGTCCAATTTTCCGTCATGAAAACTCTGGGGCTAGGGGGGATTTTTTTCTAACACTTCGGTTTTGATGTTATTTCAATCTTAAATTTAGAGGCGTGTCCTTTTGATTGATGTGTGTTAGAGAGCTATCACTGGTTACAGCTGCGTACTTCCTACTGGCGCCACCGTGATGGAGCCTCTCAGCTCTACATTTTCATCCATTTTGGGATTTTCCGGTAATGACGAAACAGCAAGATGGCGACGGTAGGACCCGTCTATGGGCTTCATTTTCGCTCTTCAGAAACTTATGGGAAACGTGATGTACGCGCTGTCCAGTAATTATATACAGTCAATGGTGCTCACCCAGGCAGGCAGTCTCCACAGGTGACGTCTGAGGTCCCAGTGCCAGAGGTAGCAATTCTTCTGCCGAGGAGCTTGCAGGAAGTATGAGGACGGCAGAGATCAGTGTCCAATGTGTCCGAAAAGCTTCCAGGTGGGCATAGCTGACATCGTACTTCATCTGCTGGACTCTGGGTTTCCCCACAAGCCTGAGGAGACAGAAACACTTGTCAATTTAAAGATACAGACTGACGAAAGAGTACTGCACCACTATTGGAGCTATGAATGCAAATATTAAGTACATATCATTCAAAATTGCAAAAATTATTACAAGTAAGTGTCAAAATGGCTTTATCTGAATTGATATCTACTCCAGATGTGTGCTGTTTCAGTGGAAAGAAACTTTCTAGTCTGAGTTGTTTTTAATTGGAATCGTAATATCAGTTTTGCATTATAATTGCATTCACACGGCTGGATTAAAAACACAAGAGGAGGCTGTAATAGTTTAAGAATATGAGGTGAAATGAGGTGAAAGCAGACAAAACGAGTATTTAAAAGAACAAAGAAGTTCATCATTATGCTTAACCACTAATCACTATCTATTTTACTTTTTTTGTCTCACCTTGGAGGGTTCCTGGCCTGCAGGACATTGAGGACACACACATCCTTCCCCCCACCGACACTGCACTACTGCAGTCCCACCACAGCCAAAAACCTGAAACACACACACAAGTAAGTGGCAGTGCAACAACTTATGCATTCATATATACAATGTGATGATTTTTACCGCAAGAAGGACGAGAGCTGAGCAGCAAAGGTGGTTCCTCATCTTCTTCAATGTATTCTTCTATGTGCATATGATCTATAAGAAACATAACAAATGGATTAATGGGGAAGAATACGCAATAATATTATCTGCATCAAAGAAAAAAATAAGGAAACAAAGTAAAAGAGATTGGGTCTCCTCCTCAGCTTGTACTTATGAAAAACATAAAAAGTGATAAATTACAAATACAACTCATTTCACAGCCAAACACAAGCAGCACTTGAAAACCAGATTGCATGGGAGAAAAAAAACAAAAAAACACCTGAGTCATTTGTGCCAACTTATCAGGAGTGCAGTGACGCTGGTTACGAGGAGGTAAGGAGCAGTCGTACAAGCTGTAAATAACATTTATCATGAATCAGGACCTTTTTATGCACAGCTGTGAATGAAACAGGGATTTTCACTGGCTATTTTTGAACTCCACACACACATATTTTGTGCAGTGATTCACTCTGCAGCGCATTCATTTGCCAACGCATGCTGACTTTTTCAAAACTTGACAATAGCTGTCCCGAGGATGAGATTTCTCAGGTATCACGGGGAGTCTGAGAAACTAATCTTACTTTGTGGATTCAAGCAATAAAAACAAAGATGTGATTTTAATTGTAGTTCGCAAGGTACTGTTGTCATTTTCAAAGTTTGACGTTTAAAGTTGGAAAATATTAGACAAAAACTTAAATGTAAATCTCGATAGAGTGCACTTACTTACACATTCATCAGCACATCCATAAAATTGTTAAATATATTTATCACTGGCTTTTCCTGATTTTTCTACAATTATTGCCTATTAAACACATATTTTAGCTGCATCTGCAACATCCTGACATTTTAATCCATGTTTGAGTGTAACTGTTGAATGAAACTTGTGGAGATAATAAATGAGATATGATGTCACCTTTAAAGTTTAAAAGAGCAGTCTGGTGTGTGACTTTTTGTGCAAATTTCAGATTTGCATAACTTTAAGTGACTTTACGATATCCCTTTGGATAATATCCAAGAGCAAAAAGAAATGCTTTTACTTTACAATAAAAAATATTCATGTATTATAGTTTATGTCCTTGTGAAACATCAGATGTTTTCATTTGGACTTAATAGAATTTTTTTCTTTTGTATCTGCTCCATATGAAAAATGTGAAAAAATAGATGAAATCAAAACACAAGAGGCAACTTAATGAAATATGTTGGGGAAAAGATTACGACAATGTAAAAGATTTACAGAAGAAGGATGCAAAGCGACCAGAAAAAAAAAGAAAACTAAGAAGCATACTTACCCCAGACTTGCAGCTGACTGACACAGTTGCTGTGGCAACACAACAAGGATGCTTGACTGAATCAGAACCAAACCTAACTATTCTTGCAATTCTCTAAGAACAATCTAAACACTTGGTTTAACCTTGGATAATAAAAAACTGCAATTAACAAAAAAAAGAAGAACCTTTGAAAATAAGATAGATCTATGAAAACTATACTTTCAACACAACCAAAAAAAGATACAGAAATGAAGCAAAACTCAGTCAAACACAAGTCTGTGTAGCTGAATGGAAAACTCAGAGTACCTGCTAGTGTCTTATACTGTCACTCTGACCACAGACACACCCCTGATGCCTCAAGACATGCCCCTCTGGTCACAACTAAAACTCTGAGTCTATGTGCCTGGGTGAGGCTGTATAATGCTGCTCTTCACCTCTGGGCAAAAATAAGCTTTTTTTTAACACTACCTAGCAAGAAACTCAACACTTGTTGTGTAACGACAACATAAATGTACCACAGTTCCTATTTATTACATTTTTTACATGTGTTGTAAATGCTTTGCATATTAATTATCTTTGCATATTGAGAACTGATGTGCAAAGAACACTTTAACATCAGAGATGCAGTCATCTCCTCCAACACCAGACTGAGTTTTAAACAAACAAAACAATAAAAAATATGTAATTACTTTATTATTTTAATCCTCATTCCAATTTTCTCAATAACAGGCTTCTGAGGCATAATTTCAGGGGGAAGAGAAAGATAAAGAGAGTGCAGAAAAACCACTAACTTAAAAAAGTGCACAGGGTTGAAGGGCATCGCCCAATCTGGTCCAAGAAGAAGAAAACACAGAAAGAAAATGGAAGGAAAGAAGAGAAACTGGCAAGGAAGGACATTGCTAAGATTTTGGGCTGATAGTGTGATATATATGGAAGTATTTGTTAAAATGCCATACAGACCAGAGCAAGAGGCAAATTACAAGTCAGACACGCGCACATATGTCTGCATTTGCTAATATGCACCCTTGTCCATACATAGCTGAAACAAGGAAAAGAATGATCAATAAAAACGACAATGATAGAGAGAACTAAACAAAAATGGGACCCACAATTAAATAGTGCTGTTTTTGGAACGTGTCAAATAACAAATTGGACTGAGCTGTGGGGGTTGAAGAATGTTGACTTTCCACAAAGAGCCTCACTTGACCTCCAGATATGGAGTCACTGGAATAGCTGTACACCTGCTGCAGCATTTGTAGTTAGTTCTAGTCAGAGTTTGACATTAATCTGCAGGAAAAATCCTTCAGAGCACAACAATCTTTTCTTTTTATCCCCTGTTTAACATTCATAAATATATGAGACCTGAAGGTGTGTGCTGTAGCAACACATGCATTGACAGTATACCTAAAATTATTTAAAAAAAATACATGTGAAAGCATGTCCAAATGCCTAACCACTGCCTTCAGACGTCAGGAATTCACAGTCAGGGAATCAAAGCCAACACTGTCTGTAAATGTGATGCATTTACATTTCATTCCACTTTGTCTGAGGTTTTCCCCACAAAGCCACTACAATGGCGACTGCCACATGTGAGCCTTCCTTTGGCCCTTCCAGCACGTGGCAGTCACTGTGTCCATGCAAAGCCCTGTGCGTCTTCAAATACCAAACGTGCTTTTCCTTCTTATACCTCGGTGCCACTTATACTTCCAGCATGGAGCAGTGCTCCAGGTTCAATAAGTCCAGTCATTCATCCATTTTATGTCACTTATATGTAACTGAGTCACAGGAACAACAGTATTGGGGTTTTCTAGATTTGCAATCACCTGGTTTAGTTCCTCCTGAGGGATGTCAGTGCATCTCCAAAAACCAGCAGAAAGTTGTCTCCACAGGAAGTCCTGGGTATACACCAAGGCTTTCTTTCAGTGGGACACACCTGAAACATATCCCCACAGAAATTTCCAGATGTCTAAACCAATATCATCTGGCTCTTTTTCCAAGTGGAGAAGTGTTTCTAATTTGAGTTCATCCTGGATGAACCGACACCTCAACCAGTTCCAATGGGTAAGCCCAATTACCCTTTTTTGCCCATTTAAAACACAATCTCATCATTTCGGTCACTACCTACAGCTCATGACCATGGATGAAGGGAAAGATGAAGCCACAGTTTTAACTGATGACTCAGCTTTCTCCTCACTGAGACAATGGATGCTGCTTCACTCACACTATTCATTTTCTGCTTTTTTTTCCCCTCTACCATTTCTAGACAAAGCCCCAAGACCTGCACTGAAACAACTCCTCTAAGCCTGGACTCAACAATATAATTGTACAGATTCTTGACAAAACAAAAAAGGGTCTCATATTTGTAGGGGATGATTTTGATTCAGGCTGCTTCACATGTGGCTAAAAAAGAAAAGGTGGGACGACACACGGTTACATGCAGTAATAGTCTACATGTGGCATACATGCATGCCACATGTAGACATACCAACCAAGAATTCAACTGTTTAGCAAGTTAAAGTGTGTGTATATATATATATCCCTTTTCTACCACTTTCTACCCTTCCATTTTCTAGGCTGGAGCCTATCCCAGCTGACAATGGGTGAGAGGCGGGGTACACCCTGGACAGGTCATCAGTCTATCACAGGGCCAACACACATAGACAAACAACCATCCACACATACACTCACACTTAAGGACAATTTAGAGTCCCCAATCAGCCTATCCCCAAGGTGCATGTCTTTGGACTGTGGGAGGAAGCCGGAGAACCCGGTGAGAACCCACATATAACGATGTAGAGCCGGAGCCAAAGGGAAGGTTAACATGATTTATTAAGATCAATAAGGAGTGATGACCAAAACCTGTATGGAAGTGGAGGAGTCCAGGAGGGATGCAGGGACAAGGAGCAGTAAGGCAGACTGTGGGATATCAAGGATAACAGGGCAGGCAGGAGCAGCAGGAACAAGCAGGGGTATTGACACATTCATCCATTCAACGTCCAAAACAGGAAAGACTGGGAGCTGAGTCCTTTATGGCTGTGAAGGGAATCAGGAACAGGTGCAGGTGATAGGGGATAACGAGTCTGTTGGCAGGTGATGGTGATTAGGCAGGGCATTACACCACGCTAACACGGGGAGAACATGCAAACTCCACACAGATAGGCCATATATATATATATATATATATATATATATACACACACACACACACACGTTAACTTGCTAAACAGTTTACATGTGGCATACATGTATAGTTGACATGTGATTTGGAAGACTTTCTGTCTAGTACATCTTATCGACTGACAGCTGTTTTTGTGACATGATGATAAATGTTATTTACTCAAAATTGAGCATATAAGCTGAGTGAGATGTCTACCTTACAACAGCTTTCAGACTTATTATGTAACCATAGAGTTTAGAGGTTTCAGTCTGCTTGCTTTAATGATGTTTCACATCCTTGAACCCGTTTAATGATAATAATAAAAATAATAATTATAGATACTTTATTTATACTACTATACTTGTTTACACTATTACTATACTTTATTTATACTATTATAGATACTTTATTCAAGTTTACTCGTCTTCCACATGCTTATTCTCCCGTCACTGGCCTGTCTCTGCTGTCAGTCCTGTAATTGCAATTTTATTGTTAGAATGCTTCTTTTTTTTCATGGCCGGTTTGCTTCACGCCTGCGTCTGCCATGTGCTTCAGTTTGGAGGCTGGAGTCAGATGGATGTGTGGTTTGAAGGGGCAGATGAAGGGACGGGATAAAAGACGGACAAATGAAAAGAAACTAAATGAGAGGAGACAAAAGGGGATGAAGAATTGGATATAACAGGACATTAGCACCTCTCAGAATATCTCAGCAAACACAACAAAGATACCAACAGACACCAATGCCCTTAATGCTTTCATCTTTTTTATGTAACGGCACAGAAAGCAGCATGACAGGATGAGATGATAGAAAAGAAAAAAGCATCAAAGAAAAAACAGAAGAGTGTTGTGACTTCCCCTAACATCTGTGCTGGTGTTTGACACAGACAGTTAGCAACGTCAGATGATAAATCATATTCTGTTTTGCTTTGAAAGGCTAAAAGTAGCAATAATAAAGACGTAATGGTCAGGCCATAACAAAAACATGGACATTATTCCATTTTGCTGTGGCTTTGGAGGCGAGGATGAGCTAAAAGTGTCAGAGAGCTTTTTCTGGCTCCTTGATGTCATGCTGCAGCTGAGCTGAGAAATCCTCCTGGATGAAGCTGTGAAGGAAGGAAGGAACCACAAAAGCGGAAACACAAGAATGAGTGGAACTCCACGCTTTTCAGACTGAGGTGACTGAGCAGCAGGGGAGATCATGGGTCAAAGCCGCCACCTTGCTGTCTTCCCAACAATGGGCTCCCTTTGTCACACACAGTGGAAGTTTCTGGTTAGACTCGCGACTATTTTAATAGTTTAAGGTTAAGTCTAGACACACAAAAAGATATTTCTGTTATACTCACAGACCTGCTGCATTTAAGTCGTGAGACTAGCAGAGATGAAAGATCATTATTGATACAGAAAATTATGAGCTGCGCACTGAATTAACTTCATTTCTCATTGTAGTTTTCTTGGGTTTTGCTTCCAAAAAATAAACTTCAAGTGTTTTAAGTTACTCTGCAGAAGGACTTAAAGAAGAAAAAACTCTCCCGCCATTTAACCTACAAGTCATAGCAATAGTTACCATTTTATACCTACAGGGCACTTTGGTTAAGTGGCACTAAAATGAAGTGTTGTCATTAGCGATGACACTGTACGGCGGTTGAGTGTTATTTATCGCTCATAAAAAATAAAAACAGCTTGACTAACACCGATGGAAAAAGAGCCCAGTCATCTCCACCAGCAGCTCTTCGAAGTAGTCAAATATCTACATGAATATATAGATTGAGTGTTTGCACTCAAATAGACAACATAGGATTTTGTGCATTCATTCATATAGTGTTACTTGCCTAGCCTGAATGCAAACGCACTTAAAGGACCCATCAGACACATGTGACGCTGAGGTTTTGTTAAGGTATGAACAGTATTCCCTGCCTCATTTTGTTGCACTGACTGGGATAATGTTATACTGAGTGTTGCAGCAGCTGCTGTTTCTAAACTGTCCCTCAGATATTTCACTCCATTAGTGATATAATTAAGCCATTATTACATAACTGCACACCATTATACAAAGAACTCTGCAGCTTTTCTTAGGCCAGGCCTCACCCAAGGCTAGTTCACATTTATTTATATTTCTTTCCCTGTTCAATAATTGCATGTAAGTGTATAAAGTTCTGCATTTTCTAACACCACAGAAAAGACAAATATTGATCAATTATGTCTAAAAATCAGCTCAACTTTAGCTTCTAAGCTAATGCTTTTGTCCATGCATACAAAAAAATTGAAGTACGCTTGCTTGACCATTCTGATAATGGCTACCTTTTTAAGCTTGTGAGGTTACAGACCACGTCGTAGCATCGGGGGAACACTTCATTGTGATGCACATGAGCGTTACCTTATTGTTCAAGGCATGAAATATAATGGAAAAGAACTGAGGTTGCAGAAAAAGGTTTAAGGTAATTATACTGCGTTATTCTTCTGACATTTGGTAGACTGGGAGATAATGTGCATGTGTATGACATGGACGTGATTGGGAGAACCATACCCTCTGTTTGACTTGATGGAGGTGCCCATTATCGGCAAGTGAAAGGCTGATTTACGACAGCACTTTGTACGTTAGTGCTTAGACAATGTGTCATTATGGGGAGCATGTCTGATAACTGGCCAGGTGTCATTTCTCCCCTACGTTTCTCTCACAGACTCTGCCATTCCCCTGTCTGTCTTTGGGTTGCTGTAAAGTCACTCGTCAGGTTTTCCAGTGGAACTGTACACCGGCAGAAACTCATCAGGCTTCTCCTGTGTCTCTGCTCCACATAGTTTGTCAGACATTACTAATCGAAACAAGATAGGTGAGCCTGAGCAGGGAGAGTAGAAGAAAAGAGCGAGTAAGTGGTAGAACATGCAACACGGACATTAACGATATAGCAACATGAGAAACATGTAACTGCAGCTCTCACAAATCAATCATTTGCATGAAGAAAACTGGTAATGCAAGAGTTTGCTTGACGTTTGCTCATTATAAGCCTGATTCGACTGGAAGATGTATATTTTAATATGGTTAAAAGCATTCATGTTCATATGGCAACATTCCAAGTTTGTCTGGGTATTGATGCCCCTGACTGGATCCTTATAGATTTTATCTATTTAGTTTTATGTGTTTTTATTTAGTTGTACTTTTTTTTATATTTCATGTTTTATTATTTTATTTTTGTTATTTGTTATTATTTTATTTTATTATTGTTACTGTTATTGTTAAGGGTTTGGATGGCCTTGGATAAGATGAATGGGGAGCGTTAAGGTGTCGTGATGAAAGGTGGGAAACATACCTGTTATTTTGTTATGAAGAGGATTTGTGAAATTATTGTGTTACGCTGACATAACCTACAGTGATGCTTCATATTAATCTAATATTACAAACTTGTAGGCTTAATAGATTTTGTGTTGCTTTGTTGCAACAGCCAAACATCAGCTGTCCAGTTTTTTGTAAAGATTAACTTATTGCAAAGTGAAATACAAAGGCTGTTTGAAATCATGATACTTAAACGGATTTATTACTAGCATCAGAACATGTAAGTCATGAGAAAATCTGAGTTTGCATAAGCAAAAGGTTAAATGAATTAGGAAAAAGTTATGTCATGTACAGAGGCAGGTCCACAAGCTGCAGTTGATCAACTCTGACTTGTTGGTGGACCACAATCCTTTGCTTTCAGATGAGGTGTGTTGCAACTAGCCAAAGTCGAACAAGCCAAATGGCTGCAACAATAAACTCTGAATTCTGCACTGCTGTTGAATTGTCCAACAATCATCCCAATGTAAAGCATGCATAAGGTCATCTGGGGGTGAAGTTGGGCAACATCTGACAAGGACATACCAATTTATGTTTGTAAAGGGAGAATACATTAAGCTTAAGGGATAACCAGGCAGAAGAAACACATTTTTATCTGCAATATAGTTCTTTTGGTCCCAACAAACATTTATTTCAAACATGCAGCAAGCAAACAACACTCATACATTAGCTGGGAGACATAAATAAATAGAAACAAACATAACTGACAACCACATATTCTAGCTACATATCCAAAACACATATCAAATTATATTTTTTATGTAATTATGTAGTTTTGTGGTCTAAACTACTCCAATCAGCAACTAAAGATTGCATTTCCACTCCACATTCTCCTCTGTAAAAGTCCCATTTCCTTGCATTTTGGGCCAATGTAGACGTTGTGTTTGAGTTTAACTCCGTGTTGTCTGCACATTCTGTTTTCTTCTAGTGGCTCAGCAAGTCTTTTACATGCTTTGTTGCAATATTACTCTGGAAATGCATCAACTAAATGTGTCAAAAAATTATAGCAACATAAACAAAAATGTTTTCACCAAGGACACTGGTGCTTTTCAGGCCACCAGAAGTAAACCACAAACCACTTTTAACTACAAAACAACAGTAAAAGGATCAAATGGGGCAATCAGCATTTCATGAAGCAGTGAAGTTGTTTTTCAAGGTTTGCCATTTTCCCTTACATCACCACCATCATTAACAGAGGATGTAAATCAGCTCCTCGTGTTGCAAACAACTTAAACAATGATTCATGCACACTCATATCACGTCAGGGCACATACACAGGGTCATACACACACAAAACAAGTCCCATAAATACATATAATCACTATGACAACAGCACTTGCTATCTCTTTTTGTGAAACAAATAACGAGGATTCAGCTAAATATTGTTTAAGCCACTGTTTTCTCCATGTATATTTAGTTATATTAGAACTAAATACCTACAAATTAT
>JBAMHX010000010.1:18756126-18766658 GCA_037177515.1 Pseudomugil tenellus
AGTAAACTAGAAAATAGGAGGTGGTGCCTCGAGGTTAATTATAAATTAATTACTAATTGTTAATATTAATATTTTATTTTGATATTAAGTCATATTAATCCCATTAAACGCTACAGCAGTAAGTTGCACAAACAGAACATTATGAACGTGACGTCATTACATTAAAGATGTTTATGATTGTGAGAACAAGCAGTAGACACAGCTAACAAGTTTTCCAGAGCTTTACCTGAGACAGCTGAGATACACACATATTTTCCCTTCCCTGTTGCTATGCTCACATCACAGCTGAAAAATTTTAAACATCTGCTGTTTGCACTCGTGACTTTAAATCTAAGATATAAATGCCATGTCATTAAAAAAAGCATCAGTAAAAAGGATGTTCCAAAAGATGGGATGACAATGCAAATATTTCTCCCATAAGACATTTAGACAAGTCACAACAGGAAAAACATGCATTTTTCTATTTGTTTGTTTGAACAAGTTTATTAAAAAAAGAGTTTTGTAGTAGTCTATTTTACAGATGTGTGTTGAAAATATCCCTTAAGTCTCATAATAAGGAAAAACCCCACGCACTTCTCTTGCTCAGTATCACCTGTCAAAGACTGATGGAGGCCCTGGAGTAACTTTGCATGATTAATAAATGTTGGTGCTGAGCAGATTCTGGGGTTTTCCCTGGTTTTAAGGCTCTGCTGTAACAAGTTGGAATTTGATGCAGTGACATGTGCAGCATATAATTCAAAGTACATTATTTCTATTATGTTTGGTATAAAAAAAGGCTTACGAGTGATTTGTTAATAATTACTTATAATATTGGCTGATTGTAAAGTGAAAGTGCTATAAATGAGTCTATAATCTGTAGTTACACTATAAAGACAGCTATAGTTATATGTGAACACCTGTTCAACACTGTCTTCTTCCCATTGTCATTTAATCTGATCAAAACACATTAAGAGACTTAATGTAAATCTAGTGTAGCTTTAATTAAAGCTTGTGGTAATTATTTATGTTAGCGTTCCTACATAAAATAACTACATTAATTAACATATTATTCATTGAAGCTTCACTGAACTCTGGACAGTCAGATTGCAACCATGGACAGCAGTTCTGCAGAGCAGTCTCAACTAAACCACATGTGACACCCTCCCTCAAGGATCTGCGCTCTCCAAGCAGTCACCGTGGTAACACTTACTTTCCCCGTGTCGCCATGGGAACACAGCCTGGGATTATTCACTTTGTGGCCACACAGACGCACATGCATAAGCAGAGGCGAAGTCACTGTGAATGCTGGATGTGCACGAGCATTTTATAAATGCGTACATTTCTAAGAATGTGCAGGAACACACACACACAGACATGTGACGGGTTACACAACATGGCGATGACAGGTAGCAAAGGTGATAATGTGTGTGTGAATGCTGTACAGGGCCAGAAGGATGCTGCTGAGATGTGGAGGAAAGGTTAGTTAGCTATTAGACAACAGACAGGTGTAGGATATACACAAGCAAGAGTGTGTGTGTGTTTGTGTTTGTGTGTGTGTGTGTGTAGGTAGATAATGCTGATGACAAGGAGATCTGATAAGGTTAACAGATTAGCCTGACAGGATAAATGGTAATAAGTGGATTACATAACATATTTGTTATCTACATTTGTTATTCATGGCTTCACCAGTCTGAGATTCAAAAACACTTTTAAGTCATTATGTTTTTGTGCGATGGCAGCTGTAATAATGCGGCATGTCGTTGAAAAACGCTCATTTGTAAGCCCAGAAAAGTAAGAAAATCTACAAGGTGTGCACTCAACAGCATGAGTATGGGCTTGTGTGTTTTACCTGAATGAGGGTGCGCAGTGACTCCACATAAGACTGCTCTGTGTCCAGGAGGGTCATCATCACATGTCTCCTCATGTCCTGTAAGAACAAAGAAACAATAACAAGAAGGTCATTCATTGCATTTACTTTTTTCTCATAAATTCACTCCGAAAAGCTGCTTGATGTCATGACAACCACGTAGCTGGAAAACAAAACACGGTGACGGCATCAGATGCAGGACACGTAAAAACACTGGCGTAAGTTGGCAGATTCAGGTTCCCATTGAAAAGGCTGAATAATCATTGTGTTTTGCATGTACCCACCAGCTGTTATTGTAAACCTTTTTCCTATTGTTTTGTGAGAGGATGAGACAGAGGATTTGTAAATGCCTGTTAAACATATGCAGCTACTAGCTAAAGACACCCATGTTTTGTTCCATGTCAATGAATATACTTTTTTTCCTATCTGCATAAATGTAAAACCATCAAGAAAATATAAACAAAACAATAACAAAGGAGGTGAAAAGCATCAGAAATTAATTACAAGAACTGGAATCAACAAGAAACATGACTTTAAACCACATGTCAAAGTCAGGTCCTCGAGGGCCGGTATCTAGCAGGTTTTGTTGTTTCCTGCACCAACTCACCTTATGCTAATCAAATGGATCCAACAGGTTCTTGTCAAACATTTAATTAATTTAATTCAGCTGTGTTGAAGCATGGAGACAACAAAAACCTGGAGGGACACCGACGCTCGAAGAGCAGACACTGACACCCCTGCTTTAAAGTATTTTTAATATTTTAAGCCATTACAATTTAAGTTATGTTAAGTCAGTTTCATTATATTTCCATCTTCTTCCTAAACTGCAACATTAGCATTTCAATATCTGATTTTTGCCTCTCTAGAAAAGGGTTTGAGGGTTTAGTTGCTTTTTCTAATGTTTTTTTTGCTCATTTTTTTAGAAGAATCCAGCAAACATTATTAGAAGTTTTTATGAAAGTTACAAAGTCATCCACTGCACCAAAAAAATGCACATGATGTTATATCTGGGGTGAAAATAATTTTTGCTGATGCTTAAAACAGCTCTCTCAGCAGTCTGCATGGTAGGATGATCAAAAGGAGCAAAAGGGACAAACATAAGTGAAGTTTTAATTTATATGGTTATTTGTTCTTGATGGGTTCTAAAGGGGAAAAACAGTTTAACAATGCTGTTCCTCGCTTTTCTGACATTTTCAAACTCTCATTTCAATTACCATCCTGTCACACAACACTGACATACAAAGATCACCAACATCCCATGCTACCGTCTCATTTCACACAAGACTTCACAAACCACAAGGCTGTTTTCTAATCGTATATAAAACTAATTTAAATACAGTGGAAGTCAAAAGTTTGGACACACTCCCCCATTAATGAGAAAGTGTTTTCACACATTTGACTGGTACTGTTTATGCTTAGTCTCCTGAGAAACAAAGCTAACATTAAGTTGTTTCAGTTCCTGCAGCTTCAAGTTCAGCTACGTATTTGGACATCATAGCTTAAAAGATTATTGGGGCAGAAAATATATTTAAGAAAATAAGAATATATATTTATAAGAAAAGAAGACTATTTAACAGGAAAAAAAACACAGACAACTTCACAACTAGCATTCATGCTAGTTGCCAAAAAGTTCCTAAGGCCAGGAACTACACAAAAGTGAAATGTGACTCAGTGGTTCACCACAGCAATGACTCATGATGCGTCTATACTTGCTGCTCCAACAAAGCGATATAAGACAGCAGAGTGAAAAAGGAAAGACTAAATCTCCCAAAAATGTATTAAATGTAGCACTTGTTCATGTTTAAAGCAGGAGGACTTCTAACACCTACATTACTGTTGCTGTTAGCCTTCATCCAAGACATGAAGCAGCCAAATTGAGAGCTTAAGCTACAACAGTACAATTAATCCCTCTTTTCAGTCATTCTTACTACTTGTCACTAAATTTATGTGTGTATTTTTGTTTGATTGGGAAAAACATAGATGGGAAACTAGTCAAGGGACTCTAAGGATCATAAAGCATGTCAGACATATTATCCTGAGGGTCTCAGAGGAGTCTCAAAATGTTCTGGTACCAAGCATTACTCATAAATATCAGAGAAAGCCACAGGCTAAACCCTGTGGTGCATACACAACCACACAGTCTCTCTCTCGCTCTCTCTCTAACAGACACATTTAGATGCCACAAAAATACACAGAGGATGTTTTTTTTTCTCCACTTCTTCGCCAGCAGCACTCTGCCCTATAAATAATCTTAACAATAACTTCTCAGAAAGGCCATGTTTAGTGTTTGGCATCTAAAGAGATCCCAGGGGCGCTGTGGGGTGTACTACTGGAGGGTGAAAAGGTGGCGTGTGGATGGGAGGAATGTGTATTGTTAAGTGTGTGAGAAAGAAAATGATTGCAACAAATTTAGCCTTTAAAATGGGGGGAAAAAACATTTAATGTTTCCTTTTTGTGTAAAGCAGCTTATACTAAAAGGAAACTCATTTCTTTTGTCAAACATTTGTTTCCTGAGATTGATTTTTCTTCATTAGATGAAGGATTGTGTCAAAGTGTACTCATCTCTGATAAACACAATGAAGTGGAGGGAAAAACTACTGGACCAAGCAGCACATGTCATAGTAATAACTCATTTATATTCACTGACTTGATGTCCAAAAGGAGACCCGTTGTTTCATTACCCTTCCACAACACTGCAGTTACCCATCTGGCTGAATTTACAACAATTATTTTAAGCACTTTCATTCATGTGTCAGTTTTTTTCTCTTTCTAAAAAAGATAAACATTAAAAAAAGGAAACATTTTTCTTTACATATTTTCTGTTTACATTTTTGGGATCCTGCCATGATTGTCTTTAGTGTTTTAAGACAGCTTTCATCAGTTACTGAGTTTTTTTCCACTCTGTGAAAATGATACAAAATTCATAAAATGTTGCAAAACAGTGACTGGTGTCCACAACGATTTTCCACAGCACGATTGCGACCTGTCACATAGTGGTTCTTTGTCCAGTTTTTAGCACAAGGTTTAGACGTGAATAACATCGAGAGACAAGCAGCATCCATTTTTTTCCACTGCAAAATTTCAACTAACCAACTGTTTTTACACTTTGTCTAAAGATGAGTTGAACAGATGAAAGCTAGGCTAAAAGTTCATGTTTGCAAGGAAGATAACAGCTTTCCATTAGAAAAAAAGAAATAATCTTTTGTTTTTGACAAAGAGCACGCAAGAGAGAATAGATTCTAATATGTGGGTAACTTACACCAACATGAATTTGTTTATTTGATGCATAAAGTGCAAAAGGTAACAACAGTTCAGTGTGCAGGATGTAGTGACATAGAGGTGTGTATTTCCTGAGTGACAGCACCGTTTAACACACATATTTTAAACAAGTGGATTACTTTGGCCTCACCCGTCACCACAAAACCTGGAGGAAAAATTACTGCAGCCACAAGAAACACTAATAGTCCACTGTAAGGGTCAGCATTAAGCAGCAACGTTGAAGACTACATGTAGCATAAATGCGGGAAAAGTTGGGCTCTCTTACACATACACACACACACACATCTCCACACAGCAATGCAGCTACTTCTCTGTGAATGTCTCTTAAAAATTCCAACTCATTTACGATGATCAAATGCACATCCACTCCCTTGTTTGTAACACCGATTGTAACTTCTGAACTGAAATTAGCGTCAGCAACTGGTTGCTGTCAGTCAAGTATAGGTATGGACATATGCAGACTCACACCTGCAACACAAAAAGTTCTTTTGAAAGCAGGAAAGTTGAATCCTTCAGTAAAAACTGAAGATTAACTACACAACATGACAGGTGATACAGTAATACACGCCTGTGGGTAACAGTGAACTAAATAAAAAAAAAGGAAGGGAACTTCCCTAAAGACAGGAATGTTTCTCTTTTCTGTGCCAGTTGTCTTTATTAGATTACACACACACAGACACACATCAGAACATGGTGAAATAATGCTAGGAATGCCAGTTTCATTTTGCTAGCCTGGTTACCATAGTAACCCCAGCTGAGAGGCTGAATGGTCACAGGACAGGCTAGTCTCACACCAAAGTCGACTGCAGAGTTGAAGTTTGTGTCAGCTGAAGTCCAGTGTAATGAAAACACACTACACAATGGAGCTGCGAGGGCACTGGATGACATGCCAGTTTCTGCTCAGCTTAGCTCATGAATAAACATGTTAAGAGGACACATCACAACATTATATGTGACATCATGAAATGATCTTATTTCATATTGGAGCAGAATATTTGGATTTTTAAAATAATGACAAGGATTCAAAACTTTTGTCTTGATAAACACTTATCAACAGGCAGTGTCACTAAAAAGCTGCCAAAAGAGGCAATAAGTTGGTCTGATTATTTCACGCATTTTTATTTTGTAAGCAATAACTTAAATATCAATAATAATCCTTTAATTAGAAGGTCGTATGTAGCAGATGTGCATAACACAGATAATGCTGTGCTGTTTGAACCAACATTGTTTTATAATGCAGCTCAAGTCACAACACAACATGACTTTCACAAGTTGAAAACTTATAGGCAGTCTGGTGCAAGAGTGTAAATATCCATGGCATCCTGGGTGGGGAAAAAAGCCAGTAAAGTAGTGGGAAAAAACTTTTCATTTTAGAATAAACTGGACAGGTCGTGTGACAGTCTTCTGTTAGCCAGTCAATACGACCATCTAATCACTATAAGAATAAAGGGTTATTCTTTCTAAGTAAACATATTGGTTATCAGATTGGATTCATCAATAAAGCTCTTCTCAAAACTCATTTCATAACACTCACCTTTGCCCTTTGCTTCCTAGTTAAGCTTTTAACATTACCTACATTTTTAATGAAATTTTTTAATCAAAATTGTGTCTGTTTAGTATAGTTAATTATTTTTAAATGGTTTTATTTGCTCATCTGCTTTTTTATTATAACTGCTCAGCACATCGACAAATATATTTTTTCAAATCTGCTACATAAACAAACCTGAATTTAAACACACTTGTTTGTGACAACAATCAACATTCTCGTATTTATCTTTAATCATAGAATATAATCCATGTCAAAACAACTGAGGTGAGAAAAAAGTACTATATTTTGTAATCTTCATTCATATCATATCTACAAAGAATAAATTGCATTTATTCCTTCCTTTCCTTTTGGGTTGGCTGTAGCTGAGGAAGAAGAGGAGTTGTCTACCAAACATCTAAGTTAGTAGAAACTTTAGAACATTATGGATAGAGTTTTCCCTGATTCCATGTCCAAGTCTCTTAGGGTTGAATTCCAAATTGTCTCCTTATTTGTTGGGGTATACAAGTGAAGCTTTCTGTATAACAAGTGAAGCTTTCTGTATAACAATAGAACAATAGTGTGTGTGAATAGGTGTGACATGTAGTGTAAAAGTGCTTTGAGTCATCAACATATGAGTAGTAAAGTACTGAATAAGTAAAGTCCACTGGCCCTTTCTTTTGTAATTCACAGTCTACATAAATCCTTTCATGAGTTTACCAGAGAAACCAAACCAGCCTAAACAATATAAAAACATGGACATTTTAATCCGAAGATCAATGTAGTCTTTACAAGCTGTTTGCTCAAAGAGTTCGCATTGACCTTCAGAACATGCAACAGCTGTGGGTGTTCACCACAAAACACGATTAAAAACTTCTAGTTATTTATTAAAACTTTTAATCTAATCTTGTTCAAAGAGAGATTAGAAAAAAACACCACCAGTGAACAGTCCCAAAATTCATTTCAATTGTCAAACGTCACCGACCACATATTTCCGCACATTATGTGGTATTAACACAATGCAGCCACTAGAGGGTGATGCAGAGCTCAATTGTAAGACACTTGTTTTGATGGAAAGAAACATCAGTTCTCAGAAAGAGACATAAAAGACGCAACGGAATAGATGATGGCCCGTACAGCCATAAAATGCATTGTCGCTTCTCTTTCTTCCATGCTTTTACTGGGTACTAAACTGGACAACAAGCCCCACAGTTACTGGTGAAATTGCTGTGTTTGTTCTTCCCTACTAAATACACAACCTGTCCGAAAACAGACAAAATATGAAAAAGAGGTACAAATGATTCGTTTGGTTTGCTTATTTAGCATGTAGCATAAGAATTTAAAGCATATTAATCAAAGGCATAATATCTGTGTTGAAAGGAATCCAATTTAAAAGGAGTGAATATTTGTAAAAAGACAATGACATTTATCAGCTTAAGCATTAAATAACCTTTCTCTGTACTGAATTGAATGATTATAGCTTAAAAGGTATTTACAGATCACTGTAGTCTGTTTTTATATCCATTTACCCAACGTCCCAGTGAAATGGAATTCAGTTTGCAAGTGCTTTAAAGAGAAGGACGCATGTGGCAGTAGCACTGTGGTCATCTTTCGCAGCACATTCATCCGAACGTTCAAGGTTTAAGAAAACTTTACTGTCAAATAAAGGGGATTGTGATCAGAGACCACAGTTCAAGGGTGCAGGGGCAGCGGAGATGGGGGCTGAGTGGTAAAATTTACCTTATTGACAACATGGTGAATGAAGCTTTCCTTCATTCTGCTGGTTCTAGCGCGCAGAGTCTGCAGTCTGTGTTAGGTAGGTGACATTGCCTGAAATGGAGAGGGCTTTATGGGTGAAGCAGGTTGTAAATGTCCTGCAGGGGAGGTGGGAGAGTCTTCCATGATCTTCTCAGCTGTCCTTCACTATGCGCTTGAGGGTCTTGTGGTAGTAAGCTCCATAACTTACAGGGATGCAGCGGTAGTTCACGAGGCACTTCTTCCGGACTGGGGTGATCTTGGTGGCTCTAAAGCAAATGAGGTGCTGACGATGTCTGAATACATGAGTGAGCTCGCTTTTCTGTACGTGACGCACCCGCGACTTGACGTGCATTAGCCATACCGAGGGGACTCCTGACACTCTACGGGATCAGCGCTAGTGCCTGGTCACCTAAAGGGAGTGGAGACTTGTGTGCAGAGGTTTTGTTGTAAACCTCACAGTGAGCGAAGTTGTTGAGCATAAAGGGAGTTTTCCATCCTGCTGTTGTCTCATGCCTGCTCAGGATGGCAAAATGGATCAAGTTCAAGATTTAATGCAGCCTTCTGGTTTCCTTTAGCTCAGCTATGGGCTACAAACTTGCTCAAATTGATGTCCGTAAAAGGCCCTGCGATGACACTGTTGTGATTTGAAACTATACAAATAAAGCTGAATTGAAATAAAGGTCTAGCTGTCAGTTCCTTGGTGATGACTTGTAGGTCATGATGGTCTGTATCCCACTCAACTGACTTCTTGTGTCTCTGCTGTTGCGGAAGCAGCTCGCAGTCTTCTTGGAGTACAACCTCTTATACCTTCTGATTCTGTGGGATAGGATAGCCCTTGCTGTCCTCAGGCTCTCTTCACCCTGGCTCCAAAGGCATCATAGCGAGCCTTCAGTAGCTTGTGGACTTCTGCTGCCAGACATGGCTTCTAATTAGCCTGACCAGTACTGGACTTGGTGGTAATGATGTCGTCCATGCACTTACCAATGTAACCAGTTACAGCCTCTGTGTAGTCTGGAGATATGTAGTTGAGTTACAGATTGCAGCCTGTTTAAATATATTCCAGTCGATGATGATGAAACAGCTCTGACGGGCTTCTAAGGACCCCTCCAGCCACACTCGTAGCTGTCTCTGAACCAGTTTTGGTGACTTTAACTAGTGGTTTGTATGCTGACATTAGCCTGACAGTGAAGTGGTCCGAGGCACCGAGGAGGGGAAGTTTCCCCATGTTGGAAAGTTAATGTGTTTGTATATATGTGGAAAAGACAGTTTGGGGGTCAGCATGGCTGAAATCACCTGCCTAGACGAGGAAAGCATCTGAATTTTAAAAGACCTTTCTTGCATTTATAGCAGGTCAGCGCTTATTTTCAGTTCCAACACACTATAACGCTTGTTATGTTATGTATCCCAATTCATCACAATTCATTGTGGATGTTTCAAAATCTTAAGTAAAAATTTAAAAAACAGTAACTTTTTGCATCTCCTAAATTAAACACCTTGCACACACCTTATGAATCACATACTGTTTATAAGTGAAATCAAACCCTGATCTTTTCAGCTATCTCCATTTTAGGAATGACGTGGCTTTAATGCTCGAGTCTGTTTGTGTAATTCAATCACCCAAAACAGCAGAGCAACAATCTGTTTGGGAGGACATGTCAGCGTATCACAGTCTGTTCGTTTGAGACAGAATTCACATTTATAGGCAAGCGATGACATCTTAAAAATCTGATTTTTCTTTCCCTCTCAAACATGTAGCTCTGTCTGTAGTCTGAATGAAAGCGTGTCCACATGTGTAAGAACAACATGTACCCTTCTGCTTACACAAGTATCAGTGTTATTAGTCTCCTATTGATGTGGACACCTAAAGTTAAGAAATGTGGCCATATAATTTTGTTTGGTTTGAATTTACTACACAAGGATATGAAAATATCCTGTGTTTTTCTTTGTGTTGCAATTCTCTCTCGGTAAAGCAGTTGTAATTTCACATGGTTCTGCACACCGACATGATTGTAACTAATCTTTACTTTTTAAAGTTTTGTATTGACCCCTACTTCATATTGTGTGCTTATAAATAGGAAAAAGAACCTGTAATGTAATATATTCAATTGTTAAATTCAATGAGTT
>JBAMHX010000010.1:18766758-18787700 GCA_037177515.1 Pseudomugil tenellus
TATACATATACCCATATGTGTTTGTGTGTGTGTTTTTTACAGACAAAAAGAGTGTGATTACTGTAGTTGTCCCAAGTTGCACAGCTGAGTTCAATTTTGTGTCATCAAGCACCAAATCATTTCTTTTTTGCTTGTGACCATTTCACCTATAACAAAAAGGCATGAATGTGCCAATATAGGACACAGATGTAAAAACTGCAGCCTGTCAAGCACAGTTTTATCTACAAGGCTACGTACTGGGTTTTTTTTTTTTTGTTTGTTTCTTTCTGTTAATAAAAGGACAAAAATATAAACAAAGGAGGATGCAGGGAATTGTTAGTTCGAGTGAGGGGTCAGAGGGGTCAAATAGAATAGCATAAAACCTTTTAGTGTAAACAAACCTTTACTCGGACACACGTCAGATGCATAAGAGGAACTGAATACATGAATGACAATATCTGTCTGTGCAAACCAGAGAATGGCAACTTTTGCCCTTGAAAGTCGCAGTCCTACAGATTTGAGATGTTTTCCTGCTCAGATGGCCCTGATTCAAATTGAATGGATTCAATAGCTTTATTAGTTAGCCTAATTATCAATAGCTTAATTAATCTTAACTGTTCATTCATTTGAATCAGGTGTGATTTAAAAAAGTTTGTTTATAAATTTAGTAATGAAAGAAAAAAGATAAATAGAAAAGAAAATATTTCTAAAAACTCTTGACAGTAACTGAGAAAACAAATATTAAGTGTAGTATAATCTTTCAATATAGCAGTACAAAAATGCATTTTGAACATAACCAAGAGATTTAAAATTGTAAAGATATTACATGTTTACATGTTTTATAAGATATTACATGACCCTCACATGTTTATCAATTGACATTTGACTGACTTTTCAACAAGTCTTGGTTACTTGATCTGATGAGCTCAACAATTTACTTCATCTTGCTTGATGTGGACTTTGTGGTCCCACTACAACCATTTCTAATCATTAAAAAAACACATCACACAAGGACAACTAATGAGAATGAACACTTTTTGAGACGCTGGTTAAACATATAACTTTATCTCAGTGCTGATTGGTACAGACTGAAAAGCTGAAAATTATTCCCTTGATCGGGCTACTTTTTCCTTGAAACCTTATTCAACTGAAAAATTATTAAAACTGTTCATCTAGGTTTAATGGTTGTATATTTTTTGTATTATGGTATAATGGTTGCTTATGTTTATGAATTTGAGCACATATGAAAATAGTCATGGAAATAATGGATTTGCTGAGGTTGTTTCATCAAAAGCATCAACAACTGAAAAGCAGCTTTTCCCTCATCTCACTGCTTTCGTCACATCTCTCTGCCTTCACTTCTAACTACCCACCCACCCTTCCCATCCTCTGTATCCCTTGGCAACAGCTTGGTGAAAGCAGCAACAGGCTACCTCTTAGTCCAAAGAAAACACCTAATTTCTCGCCATTTCTAGCCACAAAAAAATCATTTTCACCTCTTTAAGTCATCCAAATATTAACATTAATGATTTCCTGTTTTGCCACTGTTATATTCAGCATGCAGACAATAGAAAGCAAAGTGTCTCTCCATGTACTATCTGAGTCATTTTCAGGCCAAAGACCTACTGCTCTGACCTACTCTATGCTCTTTTATAGTTTTCCCTCTCTCTCTCTCTCACACACACACACACACACACACACACACACACACACGTAGACTACCAACCCACCTCCTAACTTGTCCATCATCACCTCTTCCTTTCAGTCTATGTGCATGTGCTTCAACCTAGTGACCTTGCCATCACTTCTCACACAGTTTATGAAATAGTAAAAACGGTCTGTTTAGTTGTCCTTCTATTATTATTTATCAATACAGAAAACTAACAATGTAGTTAAAGCATTTTATATTCAGACTGCATTACTTCCAGTCTGTGTTGCAAAAAAATATTGGTTTATTTATCAGCTATAATATATAAGACAAAATAATGGATAAGAGTCGAGGTTTCTTAACCTGAATGTTTGTTTCTCTAAAATGTATAGTTTTTATGTCCTAGAGTTTGTTTTTTAGGTCGTTCAAAACATCCAATTACATAACTTTTTCCAACTCCAACTGTTTAAGCATAATCCATAACCATTTTAAATACTGCAGTCTGTAAGAGTAAAACAGGGCAAACAGAGAAACAAGCTTACAGTATCTACTGGACAATAAAAAAGAATCAAAGTGAGCACCGGTTTTTACACACAGCCACTTGGTGAACACATTTTAATCCCTTCTGTAGATTAACAGGTTAGGTGTTGAGATTATCAGAACTGAAGTGGTGTATAGTTTATGCGTTTTGTGATCCAAAAGTGCTCCCACGCAGGCTTGCGCAAGTCAACCCCGATAGTACACAACACTGAAGCAAAGACAGAGACAGTGTGACTACAGAGAGTGGGTTGAGTGTTTAGGTGTTGCAGCTAATCGTGTGATTCACTCAGCTCTAATTCTATTATGGATAGCCATGAGAGAGAGAGAGAGAGAGAGAGAGAGAGAGAGAGAGAGAGAGAGAGAGAGAGTGAGAGAAGAGAGAGATATTATGCAGTGGCGACAGAGATATTACAAGAAAGTCAGGTTTTTAATGAAGATCTAAAATCAGAAAACAAGTCTACAAGAAGCAAGTGAAGAAGAATGAGCGGAAAGTGCATTAATGTAAAAAAGAGTCTGAATGGAGTAAAGTAACATCTATGTTGAATTAGTCCTAGATACCCAGCGATGGTGCAAGTAAATATTGACACACAATCGCGTCTTTAACGGGTCATAAAAAGAAAGAGTGTAGTCTACCTCTCCACTGGGGCTTCCAGCACAAAGTCCATGCCCATTTAAATTCCCACCACAGTTGCCATTGCTGTTCCTCAGCGGATCCGCTGAATCCCTGTCCACCACGTCTTCTCCTCCACCACAATCCCCTCCACCGCCACCTCCTCCTTCATCTCCTGTATTCTCTCCACTCTCATTCATTTCTTCCAGAGCGATGCTGAACTGGGCTAAGGTTCGAACCATCTGCAGCATACAGTATGGTCCACTCAGTGTGCCAGAATGCACACTCAGTTTGGCACATAGACAAGACAGACAAGGCAATCAAAGAAAGTCTTTAACGCATCAACTCAATCTTCATGCCAGTGGAAGATGCTCCGAGGAAACGCAAGACGACTGAAGGACGAAAAAAAAATCACCGCCTTTGCCTGTATAGGCAAAGCAAGCTGGACATCTTCCTCGTTTTCCTCTTCAGTTGAAACAAACACTTTGAGATAATTCGGTCCTTCAGAGAGAGAGAATTGTCTGTAGCATCAGAGTGTGTGTGTTCTGAAGCAGATCGCCTCGGCTGTGCAGTTCCGTGTGTCATGCAGCGCACACACATAGGAGGAAAGCGAAGGAGCACACTTCCAGGATGTATGCTTGGGTGTCTTATCTGTTTCTACTGCATGAGTGATGTTAGCAAGATCTGAGCGTCTATCGAGGTGGGTGTGTGTGTGTGTGGACCTCGAGAGAGAGTGCGTGTGTGTGGCAGTGTATGTGGGTGTGTGCGAGTGTGTCATGGCCCTCCCTCTGGGTGTGTATAATAAGAGACAGCAGGCAGGGCAGACGCTCGCAGCATTCAGCTCCGCTTCACACCGGCTAGGCTCGACCAATCGCCCCATAAACAAATGATCCGACAGATGAGGAGAGGTTTTAAACCCACCTCTCGCCTGACATTTATCCGGAGATTTCTCTCCCATAATATGTTAATATCACACAAATTGGAAATTACTTGATTGAAACCAATTAATGTTTGTCTGTTAATGATTGTTAAATTAATCAAATGAATCTTTCTATTTGCATCCATATAAAGAGAACATAGAATTAACATGAAATTAATAACTTTCTAAATAATATTCCCTTATTTTTTTTCTGACAGTGGCATATGCTGTTTAAATAAACTGACTTTTTCTTATCCAAAGCAGGTATTTTATTCCATTTAAGGCTCTTTTTTTTGCTGTAAAAAAGAGAATATTGAACAATGACTTGTTTTTTTAAAATAAGAATAACTTAAAGAAACACAAATTATTAAATTAACTCAGCTGCATTTTATTTGTCAAAATGAAAAAAAAATGGTGAATGGAAATCCTGATTAGCTGGTCACTTGTAGAATCTATAGTGGATACACACAAGACTGTAAAGTGATTAAGTAAAAGTATTATAGTTGTTCACTAACTAGTGCTCGCTTTTGTTTTCTGTCTTTACCAGCATTAAGCTCAAAGAGACCTCAGGGTCTGCTTTCCAACAGAGATCAGTTCGAGACAACACAAAAAGGTCACAGAGGGACATTTAAAGGTCAAGCTCGTGACAGGAAATCGCTTTTAATCCCTGTTGCCATAGGAATAATGGGATGGTTTTGAAGGTCTGTCAAAAGGCAATCTCGCAGGTGCTTCTGGGGTAACAATCAGTTCTCTCCATTCATCGTTACGTTCAAGCTAAATTCACCGCACACACATCCTTTTCAGATACTGGAGTGGTGAGTTAGTCGATGCTGCAGCTAGAAAACCTGGATTTTGCAAAGTAGAGCAACAAGTGATCATGAATTGACAATTAATCTTAATGGGTAACTGTTCTGTCACCATTTTTTAGTTTTAGCTGTTTGACAAAAAACAGAAAAAATGTGTGTATGAGCGCTTTGTTCGGAATTTGGCTGCACACATGCAGGAGTGATTTAATCACCAACCACATTATATGTGTGTGTCCAATGCATGATTAGTTCATGTATATATGATCATTGTGAGTATATGTTGATACAAAAATAAGAGCTTCTACAAATACACACAACACTGATTTATACATTTCTGGTTCTAACTCCTGTTTTGTTACTTTTATTTTTCAAGAACCATTTTTCTCATAGAAAATTTGTTCTAAAATGATGAATTAGAAAAAGAAATTTCCCTCTGGGATTAATAAAGTATTGTTTCATTTCATTTCTACTGAAATTAATATTGGCTCAAAAGCATCATTTTAGTCATATATAGCTGTTCTGGCTGTAAACAAATCCAAATTTTTTAAAGACATTTCTTGCATTTATTTTTCCCCAGTGTCCTTTACCATTTTGAACTAAAATTACATCCGAACGACTGAAGTAAATACATGTGTCAGACATGCCCAACAGGTGTGTATGATGACATTATGTTGCATATGCTGCAAATTTCACTCCAGAATTGCTACTTGTGTCATTATACTGCTTGGTTCATTTTAGTTTTATTTTTAAATCTTGTTCTTGAATGAGTGGATAATCAGAGTTCACATGAAGGAGTTCTTGGGCAAAGACAACAAAGCCCAACTTGCTTAAGTGTCTGATGTGTGAAGTGTTTAAGTATTTGGTGAAATTTGAGGACTTGATTTCAACCATTATTAGATTCTTACGATTACAGATACTCTTATCAATTTAATATTTAATTTAAGTGTTAGAAATGTAAGTTATGTTGCTGTACTGGTATTTGCACTAAAGTAGTCTTAAATATTTCACAGTTTATCTATTTTCCAATACAAAATGTTTTGAAAGAAATAAAAACAAGGTGCTTATATTTTTTGGAAAGGATTTAAACAATATAAGTACACAGCTGAGAAGACCAACCAGCATCTCAGTGCCTAAATATGTTGTTTCAAGTTTAGCAAAATGCATACATTATCAATAGTATCCTTTTTGCTACATAACAGTAGTTACAATCATCACCCAAAGCAGTTCGCATCAGCATCTGTAGCATCTTGTTTCCATAGCAACTCCAAAGTGCTCACATTCCCAGAATTTCTGTTTACGTTATGACTAATTCAGTTTTTAGATAGAAAATGGGAGAAGAAGGAGCCATTTGTGTGTAATTCCATATGTGTGAAAGTATGCACACATATGAAGAGTGGGCAGTGTGTGGATTGCAAGTTCTCCCTGCATGTGTTACCAGCTTATGGCGAAGCGACCCAGATTTCCCAGTGGAGCGCCTTTACTGTCGCACAAACACACTCCAAACAGGCTACATGGGTGACTGAAGATTACATCAAGGAATAGTTGATGTGTTGCAATTATTTCCAGGTACATGCTGAGAGACAGACTGTAAACCTGTAATCAAAACTCAATGATGTGGTCTTTAAAAGTTTTAGTTGACAAATTCACTGGGAATAAATAAATGCACCTCAATATTTAACTGGTAGGAAAATATCCAAGGAGAGCTAATGTTAGCATATGGATGTACTATCATACAGAGTACAACTCTCTAAAACACCACACATGCGGGTCTATCACAAATGTCCTTATTACCCTGTTTTGAAACTTACGTGTGTGTTCAGTCTTACTCAGCTTCCCCGCCTTGTTGTGTCAGTCAGTGTTACTATGAGCTGCTAAATGATAACTCGAGTGGCATCTGTATTACAGTCTGAGGCAAGTCACACCGCACAAACAGCTCCAGTCTGAAGGCAGTTATTAATAAACATGTATGAGGATGCAAAATGCCTGTCTGCACCCTCTGGTACACAGGTGTGTGAGACGGTAACCTTAAAAGAGGTCACCCACTTCTCTTTATTCAGCTACCTTCAGGACTGGTATATCTTACGGTCTTTTATAGAAACACCATTTTGATTGATCAGTCTTTGACTGTAGCATCCATCAAACTGACAACCTGAAGAAAACCAAGCTAAAGAACCAGGAAAACAGACATCAGCTTTAGATTTAATGAGGAGGTTATTGCGTGTGATGTCTTTAAGTATCCATTTATCAGGCCTCATCATGTGTAAGTACACTGGCAACAACAGAGAGAACAAGTCAAGTTTCATTTATGTGTCCTCACAAACACAAAGAGAGCTCAAACCTTAGGTTCACATCACCCGGCTTCCTTTTGAGGACTTTTAGAGATGTAAAACACACACAAGCCTCCACAAGGGGGCAGCAGTCATAATAAAGAAAACTTTTTTCTCTGCCACTTTTCCCATTAAAATCCAAGTTCAACTCACTGTATAAAGATATCACTTATCAAACATAAATCACTTGTTTGTTTGATGTGTTCTTTGTAATATTAAGATTAATATAGAGAGATAATGATGTCAGCTCTCTTTAATCTTTGATAAGTTGGCCATTAGGAGTTAAATAAACAAAAAGGAACAACTTGGATCCAAACTGAGCTGTGATGAGAACTGGTGAAACTGTAGACTGAATCTGTGCATGAGGAAAAAAATCTCATAGGTAACCAGATCTACTTGCTCTCCAAATACGCCCTGACAGGATGGTGTGCATTGGTTTGTGAGTGTGTGTGTTAGAGAGATGTGGTGAAAAGAGCTTTTGTCCCCAAGAGGTGAGGCTGAAGCAAGGACGCAAGCAGCCACAGGACTGATACTGTCACAAACGCACAATCACACAGTCGACACAGAAAAAACTCTTATGCAAACATGTAAAAACACACGAGATGATAATCGGATGTAATGTTTTGATGAACAAAACTGATTTACAGAATTTTTATGATAGTAAACTCCGGAGTAAAGAATCCTGATAAATTCTCCTTCTCAGTGTTTGTTTTTCTGTATCTTCATACTTAACTCAAGTTTATTTATAAAACAACCAGAGATGAAACAAAGAGCAATAATCAGCCAAAGCAACACAAGAATATGATACAACTAAAAGGGAGATAAATAACTACAGTAACTATTCATCACGATGCACTTTGTTTTGTAGATAGTTGAAAATAGAAAGAAAGATCCTAAAACTTTAAAAGTAGAATCTATAATCATCCTTTATTGGCCTTTTTTTTTTTTTATCATTTTAACAACTATCTAATGGTCTGATACACCAGCTCATTCATGTACATTTAACCATTCATTTAATCTAATATCTAAATAAAATACATTATTTTTATTGTTTCACTGGGACTATAAACAAACAACTATTGTGGAGTATGACTGTGTTAAACCAGTCTTAGTTAGTTATCTATTGTTAGTCTCTACATGACGTGTCTGTGGCATAAAACTCTTTTTTAACTTGAAACGTCTGTACCTTTAAAGGTCCCATATTTGCTGTTTCACAGTCACATGCACATGCAACATGCTCCATATAGTTTTGCCATACCGCTCACTTCTTGCTGCAAGGTTTCTACCCGGAACTGTAAACGGCTCACTATGACTTGCTCACAGCTCCTCTCGCTCATCCGCCCTGCACTGAGCAGCCAGAGAAGCCCTCCATTTCTCCGCCAACTCAAATATCATACAACTGTGCCCCGCCTACCCAGTGACATAGTTTAGTTGTTAGGTAGGGGCGGGTGGACTCTCCACCGTGTCACGTCGGAGCTGTGGGGTCAGGTGTTTGGTCTTCCTAAGCCGCACCCTTCTTTTCACAGAAATAAAGCTACAAAACACGTGGATGAAAAGAAAAAACTACTTCGGGGATTGTTTTAAGATCCAATTAACATTAATAGAAGGTTAAAAGTTCATAAAAGTATTTTTGCTTAATATAGGACCTTTAAATGACATTTCTGTTAAATCCACTACGACTCTGCAAAGTACATAAAACTGCTTCTAACTTTAACCTCAAATCCAGGTGAAAAAATTTTCAAATTATCCTACAACTTAAAATAAGCTTTAATTCATTCTCATCTTCATCCACATGTTCTGTAGAATTTAATATTTGACCTTATCTTGTAGGAAATCTGCAGTGGAAAGGTGTATAGATCCAAATCTGCTGCAAAAGGAAGTATAATACCTGAGGCACCCTGCATTCACTTTATTACTTGATCTGAAAAGGTTTAGACAAATAGAAATGCTTTGCAAAGACTGTTAAATAACACAGACAGCATTCCAAACACCAAAATAGATTGCTTTGATTAATCCCCACCTGGGGGAATATCACACAAGTAACTAGGTGAGTTGGATCTAGGTCAGTAGCAGGATTGTGCATGTAAAGAGCGACCAAGAGAGAGGACGCTTCACAGAGATCTCCTGAAAACCAATAAATAGCTGCATCCAATTATTAGAAAATAAATAAAAATGTCACTGTACTCTGTGTTTACTGACATTTCCCAGAGGACCTTGCACTTAAACAACATACCGCAAATCCACTTTACGTCACAAATTTACTTTCAGTTTGCTTTTTAAGCATAATCTCACTGGCAGAGTTTATAGCATTTTCAAAACAAACAAAAAAACGGCTTCTCTGAAACATCATGTAGCTACAAGTTTACTGCTACTTCTGAACTCCGATGTTGAGAGATACTGATAAAGTTCCTGTGAAGAGAGCAGCATTACAGAGACTCGACAGGAGGAGCCTTTAATCCACTCTCCATCTTCATACTAGCGCTGCTGCAGCCTGCGATCTGACATCCCATCCACTTCCTGTCCATCACCCTATCCCACAATGCACCAGGCTTCAGAGATAGCATCAGACTCTGAAAGTAGCCTTAACCCCAACACCACTCCGGAAATACCTCCTCTATGTCTCTGTCTCTCCCACCCAGTTTGTCCTCTCAGATGCCTTCAACCATCTATTTTTTCTTCTTCAAGTCTCTCTCTGGGCCTCCCACAGAAAATCTGAAAAAGAAAATCTCCATCCACTGTCTCTGTTGCGTTATCCTCAGAGGTAAAAGTTGTGTTTCAGGAGATTATCAGCTGGATTCTACAGGAAAGTCTCCTAAAAAATCCACAGAGGCCTAATATTAGCTTTTCATGCTCATACACGCTTTTCCTCCCATTTCCAGTTCCTCTTGTTTAACATTATCTCCCATTCTCTACATTTTCCCATCTCTATCCTTGTTTGAACAACATATTAAGTGCTTTCAGCCTGATATCCCTATGAATGTGTACGGGTAGGGTGGCTCATACATCAACAGGAAGTTATATCTCATATCATATCTGTGGACATTCAAACCCTGGGAAACAGACCTAAAATGAGAACACAGACTTACAGCTCGCCACAGGCCTCAGAAATACCAGCATGAACAATGAATGGTAAGAAGAACAAAACATGAAGCTACAAACACAATAAATTGTGAGTGACATAACAATGTTTCAGAACAAAAGCAGACCTCATGAGTTTTGCAGGGAGGAGAAGAATTATCAAGAGGGTTTGATGGCATTTTACTTTGATTACTCCAGAAAAAAGGCTATTTAGGCTGTTCACACAGATATGTTACTCTCTGTAGAACAAATCCTTATCAAGAAATTTATTTGTGTTATCATGCAAAGCAGCTGGAGTCCTCTGAGACTATAAGTTAGGCTTCAAGCTAACTGTTTAGAGTAATCAATAAGTTACACTCATACCTTTAACCAACTACCTGCTATGGCTGGTCCATAATGAATCTATGGAGGACTTCCCAAGTGTAGATGTTACAGCCTGCAGAAATGAAATGTCATAATGTGTCATCTTGATTTTGATTCTGCAACAAATAATGAGGCTGAAGGATATTCTCGTTTTTTTCTACTTGATTCAATTCCTGCAGCATTTATAGAAGCTTAGTGTTCTCTAATAGAGCAACCTAACCTGCACACCATTTCTGAGCAAAAATAATAAAAATATATTGTACATTCCTGACTTAAAGTAAAAATTCAGAGTCTCTTTTTCGCAACTTTTTGTGAAACTTTTTATCCAGGTGTCACATTCTTTGTCTGATGGTTATGAAAATTTTGTGCTTGTCGTACTTTTGGCACACTTGGAAGATGCAGAAGCTACCTGCTGAGCATCCTTTGTGTGCAAGTGAATGTAGGGCTGCAGAGATTACACAGATTCTCTGCAGAAAATCTATGATCTCCTTTCAACAACCTGCTCTTCTGCAGTACCAGAAGAGGGAATTGTCCCTGATGAGTGATTTGAATTCAATGATGGCCTTAAAAGAAAAGAAAGATGCCACTTCTGTTCACTACAGTGATGCAAACCGTGGGTAAGCTCTACTGAACTGGGAAGCAGCTACTGCTCATGTAATCAAAAGAGATTTTTTTTCTCCTATTGTGCTGGAGTTTTTTTTTTTTTTACCTCCAGCTGCTGTGTACAATCAGCAGCTACAATTGTCACCTCTGAAAGATCCCAAAATGAAAACTGACAGTCTAAGAAGCTGCAGATGGATCCATTAAAAGTTAGATGAGATAAAAGGAAAAAGGAAAGCGGGGAGATCAGCCTCTATCATTGGCTGGTCAGTCGCTATGATACGCTGGTTGCCACAGAAACAGCTGAATGCAACAAAAAGCATGAATGAAAAAGGTAAATCAGGCTGCATTAAGAATCTCATGATTAACACAAAATACACAAACATGAACATCAACAGTGCAACTGCATCATGTATCACACAACCTCCATGGACGCCCAGCTGGATAAATGGCCGTACAAATCTTAAATTATTATTGGCTGATTCTTGCTCCTACATACCTGAATCAAATTAAATGGATGTAACAGCCAATCAAGTTCTACACACTGACTTGGTAATTTGGTTCATGTGTGTTGGAGATGGGATCCATGGAAAACCTGCTGGGTTGCTGCTCTCATAGGCCTGGAATGAGTAACACCGATGTAGCGTGATTGATAAGCAATTTGCAAAAGCAAATAAAAGCAAAAAAAAAAACAAAAAAAAAAAAACAACTTTATCATTTGGTTTCATGTCTGGTTCAAGGTTCTAAAATAAATGAAGAAAAAAAAAATAAAAACATACATCTAGTTCAATTCGTTGTCAAATGCTAGTTATTTCTTATTTGTGCCAATTTATTTCTTATTATTGTTTAAAAAAGGTTGAATTTGAATTTCCTTGAAAAGGGATAAAATAAAGTATTTTCATTTCTTTTTTAGCATTCTGACTTGAAATTCAAATTTAGAAAACCACTTGCAGAGTGCAGGACTCTGCCAGGCAGTTCATTTGCATCCATAATGTGAAGAATCCTTTAAAAATCCCTGTGTCCACAATTCCTTCCCGATCACTCTCAGAATTAAATAGAATCTAAATTAGATCAAGGCCCTGTCAGAAAAAATTAGCAATAATCTGGCCAATTGTTTTTTAATGAAGTTATTAACAGACAAACTTGGGACAAATACATTGTTGGAGCAGGTAATCCGCTAATATTTTCCCTGAAGTGGGAACAGTGTTCCAATTTCAGCATATGATATGTAATCTATGTTCTAATTGGAATAAAATATGGTTTTATGAAACTTGCAAATAATTGCAATATTTTTTATTTACATTATAAACAGCATCCCAACTTTTGGGGGTGTATTCAATAATCAAATACAAGTTCTTGGACATTACTGAAATAACGGGGGCCGACATTTGTTAACACAAAACAAGTAATAACCTGTCGTTTTGGCCATTTCTTTCTTTATAGCAAATATCTAACAAGCTTAGTTTTAGTGTTGATGGTGTGCTATCAAACAAAAGCTCCTTCATGCTCATCATCATCTCCCCCCTTGCCCCCCTTTCCCCCTTTAATAAGTTATTATCCCTGTGGGACAGAACTAAAAATGGGAAACATTTTCTTTATCTCAGCTACCAACACACACAGGCACACTGATACACATGCACTCCAATACCGGATACTCCCAGGAAAGTAGAGCCATTTTTAACTGCTCACATGAAACAGTCACATTCCACCATACTACATAATACACACAGAGTCCACGGGGGGTGCCCTTAGTCATCTCCATACTGTACACATTAACCACTGCTTTGTCAAACTATAACTGAATCACACAGCTGAGTTTTACTTAGAGTCCTCATAAAGAGACCAGGTTTTTAAATGCACATCAAGGAAACGAGAAAAAAAGAAAACAAAATCAGACTGTTTAGCATCAACTATGAGCATATTATGGATTTTCCAAAATGAAAAGAAATCTCATTTATTTTTACTCTTGTGGGTCAAATCCAACCAATTATAAAATATCAGGTTGTCTGCAGTGGTTAGTCAAAAAAAAACACCACTTCTGGTGGTGAAAAGCTCTCCTTTCTAGCTCATGCGCTAATAGTGTTACACTGGTGTGAACTGTGTCTTTGAACTGGGTTAGTATCAATGAGTGACATTCAGTTAATGTGTATTCCTCAAGTCAGGGAGGAAAGAAATCATTTCAACGGTACGGAGAGCGGTTTTTGAAAACTGGGTGTGTAGCGTCTACTGGGTGAGAAAAGGGAGACCGTTTCAGAATTGGGAGGACAAAAGTATTACAGTGCAAAGAAAGGGAAGGATGTCAACAAAACAAAACAAAACCAATACAAAGATGAACAGGTGAAAGAGAGAGCTGGAATACAGCTGGGGGGGGATGAGCTGCCAGGCTGCCAGTTAACTTGGGGATAGTGACAGAAAATGGTGAGAAAGAAAGAGAAGAAAAGAAGATCCTTAGTTTCAACCTTGTCCAATTCCCTCTTGCTCTCTCCTTATATGGCAGTGTTACATGTGTGTGTGTGTGTCTCAGCAAGAGTGTGTGTGTGTGAGATACGGGCTCAGTCCCAGTGTTGCTCTCAGAGGGAGCGATTAGATCAGCAAACGCATGCTGACTACATTCAAACCAAAGCCTTTTTTTCAAACCATTTTGCTCTCTGCCTCCCAGTTTCACCAACCTTTGAAAAGGCTCCACCGCCCCGCTACTGCAGATACATAGAGTTAAATTACAATTATGACAGTAAACTAAAAATAAAGCTTGAAAAAAGTTTAAATGAGAGGAAAAAATTATTTCTTGAGCTTTGATTCAGCTATAGCAAGAAAAAAAATTATAAACAAGCAAGACACAAACTGATAAAAGATCTTAGTCTCAGTCCCTAAATAACAATTTGCCTGCTTAAATGGCCAAAATATCTCCCAGAATTAAAGAAACCATCAGAAGCCAAGGTTTTTTTTTCTCACTCTTATTTTTAAAAATCTCTTTTCATCCTCCTCTCCCACCTTCTGCACCCATCTGCTTGCCAGAATCCTTCAGCCTGAGCCCATGTGACTGGAATGCAGGAATCCAGGTAGCATGTCAGCATAAACACACAAACATTTCATCCATATACACACATACACACACACAGTGCACAAAAAGGAATGTGCTGCACATGTAAGATCAGTGCAGACACAAAACTCCAGTGAAACGGGTGACCTGTGTGACTTTTGGGTCCGTGGCGATTTTCCACAACTGGGACTGCCTGAAAGAGCCTGCAGCTGGAAACACACACAACCATTTCCATGATCCCGTCCTCAGATGCTGTGAAAACACAGCTTAAATGCATTAAACTGGAGGAAGTGCTCTTACACCATTAATCCCATAGATTAACCACACATCAAGAGATTATTTGCCGTGACTAGAAGGTGATCAAAAGCTGTAACAATCTTGAAACTTTAATATTAATACGTAAAATTAACTCCAACTACAGATGCATTCAGTAGAAAAAATACATGTTTTTTTTTTGCTGCAGAGCTACATCATTTACTTTAAAAGGGGAAGACAAGATTAACTACATCTACAAAAGGCTCATCTGAGGCGTCTGAGTTGGAAATGCGTCCTCTCATCTATGACCTGAAAATTACTTACAGCCAAGTGCTTTGAACGATGTCTCAGTTCCTAAAATGCACCCAGAGGAAAAGAGAACAAGGCGAGAGGAGCTACAAACAGGGACACACCAGTAGATAAGTTTCAGACATATTTGCAGATATGTTTAGTGGCATGTAAAAGCTGTGCTACATGTTAATTCTACATAACTAATATGGAAAATATGAATATCTTTTATCCTCATGTGGCAGAAATAATAAAATGTAGCAGTAAAGTGCAACAAAGCAAGAGTTGCATTTAATTGACTGGTCAGACACAAAGTTTTTGTTTATTTTGGATTAATTACTTTTTAAATTGCCTCTTCTGTCCTTGTGTCTTTCTCACCTCTTTACATCTTATTTGATGAGAGGATTTAAACAAAGTCTGTTTTCCAGTTTTTTTCTCATTTTATCCTTAATGTTCCTTCCCGTCATGTCATTCCCATCTCACGTGGAGGGGGATGGACAGAGGAAAGGAAGGAAAGTTTGTTTTTCCAGAGGGGACAACATTCCCATGCCTGCATCATTCCTCTCCCTATTAATAGAACAAGCACACACACACACAGGCACACACACACACTCATACACACGCTACCCAAACAGCAGCTCTTCCTCAGGACACTAGAGTTGCTGCAGAAGTCCCGTATCTTTACATCACAGACTAGAAATGCAATCCTTTAGTTGCATTTATTTCGTGGATCACAAAAGAATAAAATGACGCAGACTTCAAATCATCAATCCTTATCATCGTCTCCCACTTTCTGCCACTGTCGCTTATTAATAGTAACATGAGCCCTAAGATTTATCTCCGACTTATTTCCAACATTTTGGTCGAACATGTCAACCTTATAAACATTCCCAGTCAGCTCTAATCACTTCCTTCTTTGCCTGTTTACAATGACGGAGCCAGTATGACACTAAAAACTGAGTCGACCAGGCTGTCTTTGACCTCAACCCCTCCTCCCCAGTTAACACTTTTTTTGAGAAGTAGCTGACCAATAGGAAGATTGAGGGTTTACATGTAAGTAGCTGAAAAAAGAGGTGAGGGGATGAGAGGTAAAAGGACAGCTGTCGTCCCCAAAGGCTGCTGCACGAATGGAGGTTTTCCTGTTAACCTGAAGTGTTTGATAGATTTATAATGTACTGACAGTCTCCACCCGACACCCTAAAAGGGATTTTATATAGCGATATGAACTTTTAAATGGTTAAACTAAATGGTATTAAATTGTATAAATAAAACAGGCTACAAAAACATGCTATAAATAAAAGACAATGATGGAAATATTTACAAATAAACCCACTAAGTTTTGCTGTGAATCATTTTTATCACAGTTATAATTTAATGTTACGGTCTTGTTGGATGACGTACATTTGAGCTCATCTTGTTTATCTACCTGACACTGGTAACACATTACAAATAAACTGGGAAATTAGTGAAAGATAAAAATTCCCAGGTCACCATCAGGTTATTGAGTAGCTGGTAAGTACCTGAAGAGGCAAATGGGTCAACATTTTAAGTAAAAGGTTTGGGATTTTATCATCTGCATTATAAGAGAAGGAGATGAATCAAGAGAAAGTTACACCAAAGCAGTAGGCTGAAAACCAACATAAAATGGCAATTATCTCTGGGTTTGAATGAACATCGCATTAGAAACACCATTCTGTCATGGAGATCACTGGATGGGCTCAGGAACACTTTGGGAAACAACATTTCAGCATCCTGTTTATCAGCAAGCAGTTAATACTGTAGCACTGATGCATTAAAGACATATTTGTTCCTTAAGGCTATATGATTACTGAATATTATGTAACATTTCTTCAAGAGGAAAAAAATAAATCAGAATTAAAATGAAAGCCAGTCCTCTCGTAATAACCAGATTGTGCTGTTTTTTTTTGTTGTTTGTTTGTTTATTGCAACACAATGGTAGGTAAGGAAGCATTGGACAAACTTATAGTCCTTTTCCTGTCTAGTTACTGACACAATAATATGGCACAATATTATATTAATAATATTAATATTAACACAATAAGCAAACTAGGAGGCTGGTTCTGAACAGCTAGTATCCTGAATTGAGCAAGACAGAGTTGGCAAAATCCACTTTATTTGATGGGAATTTAATTTAATTTAGTTAAAAATGGTCCAAAAAAGCAACTGGACAACACACTTAACATGGTAAGAATACCATAAAACTCCATATTCACACATGTAAACACTGAATAATGCAGAAAAGTTGGCAAGTTTAAGACCAAAATGTTATATATACTAATAATCACAGCATGTAAATTTATGTCTTGTTTGGTGAAATCTTGTTTTAAATCAAGCTGTGTTTATATTTCGGTCTGCCATGCTTTGTATAGGGCACACACCAGCATATGCAGCGCGCTTACACACAGTCCAGAGACTTTTTTAATGGCTGAGGGCCTGCTCGCTCTGTCAATAAGATCCAGATGTGAACTCAGTGGGAGAGGGGATAAAAATAGAGGAAAAAGAGGTGAGAGAGGCAGAAAGAGAAAGCCCAAGACACGGTCAGAGAGGAAGCAAGTGGGACAAACAGAAACTGGGATCTTACTGGTTAAAGGCAGGAGATAAAAGAATGGGAAGGTGAACAGAGAACCATGATGCATTGCTGCAAACTTTGCTCTTCCCTTCTGTTACTCTCACGCCGAAAACACCAGCCCCGCTGATGTCACCGAATTCCTATGGTAACATACACACATGGTTGCTATGGGCAACAAGTAATACACATAAGAGTGACCATCAACTTTTCTCAAGAGAAAAAAAAAGTTCTGGCTCCATGAGTGTTTTTCTTGAGACAGAGCTACTTAAAAACGGTCCTTTGGTGTCTTTCGTCTTTTTTTTCTCCTTCAGACAAAACACACTAAAGCTGCAGGAAGGTTGTGTGTGTATGCATGTATGTGTAAGTGTGTGGCACTCCAAAGAAAAAAAAAATCCCTCCCCAAACCCACTTCCTGCCCTGCCCTCTCAATGAAGACAATTATGGTTCCTGCAAGAAGGATAACACAGAAGAAAAAGCTCCTTAAAAGGCAGGATCCATGTTGTTTTCACCTCTACACACATTTTTCCAATTAAATCCCAACACCGCATGTTTTTCACATATAGAATATGTTGTCCGAGCCTGGATGAACAAAGGTAAAGCTGGGCTCATTTGATGTTTAATAGCAGACAGGCTGGATTTAAAAAAGATGTATTTTCAACATTTCAGGAGAAACTGACATCATAAGACATTTTACACTGAAACTCAACAATACAGTTTGTTACGATTGTCAGAATTTAACACAATAAGCTTCTTTTAAATGTTAAACTTTAAGCTAAAGAACCACCATTCAAATAGACTTTTTATGATAATGCAAACCAAGCCACTAAGTTATGCGTCACTGCTGTGCATGAGTTGCTTTTTACACATAAATTCAAGTCTCTATGTTAAACAGATACCACCTGGGTCTTACAGGTGTAGCACAGAAAAAATGATTATTTTTACACATATTATCAACAGGTTATGATTGACGTTTAAGGTTTTGAATTAAGGAAGACGGTGCAGGTGACATAGTTTGTGATCAGGAGAGACGTTTCTTTCTAAACAATATGACTGCAAAGACTAGTCGATATTATGTTCACTCATATAACAATTGACTATTAATTTATTAACTGGCACAATCGGTTATTTTTTAAATCTTTTTTTTCTCTCAAAAGTGCTGCCGTGGCCTACCTGTAGTCCTGTAACTGATGTCCTGAATGCACGTGCAGTAGAGGCAACTGGGTCATGCCCAAACAACATTATCGTGGTGAAGCTGGCTACGGAGCAACAGAGATTGGGAACGTTTTTATTTTTTTTCAAATTCAGGAGAAGAATGTGTAATGCAAAGTCTGCAAGGTAGGACTTGCCTTCTCTGGCAGTAAGACAGCAACGCATCAGACTCTTCATAGGAAGCATATTGTGGCTAGTGTAGTCAAAAAACATTGATGCTAATCAAAAGTAACATGTTATATCTAGTTTGATATTAATTAACAATGGTAACGATACTTAAAATAACAGTTTTGCATCTGCTGGTGTAAGTACCACGGCTCTCATTTATAAAGCTTGCTTACGCAAAAAACGGGTCTGAAATTTGCGTAGGATTGTTACTACCAAACTTTGGTTTATGAAAAATAAACTCGATGTAGAATAGCGCGTACCGCTGCGCCAACTGTGGACCTGGCGTAGTAACATTTTGGAGATGGAAAACCAGCTGCACAGCTAATAAGACATTTAAGCCAAATTAAACATGTTTGTTATTAGTCACACTAGACTTTGTGTTTTTGTAATCAAAAACACAGAAACACAAATTATTATATACATGTCCAAAAACGTTATTTATTCTATAAATACGTATTTAAACATCCGAGCACAGTATGCGCATACTAAAAACCTTATCCGCTTATTGGTACATTAATTGTGAGGCGTCCAGCAATCCCAGTAATTACTGAGTAGGTATACAAATATTTCGGGGACACACAAGCATAGAGTGTCACAATGGACATGCTTGCACTTGTTGAAGACGATGGTAGGATGAAGATGGGGAGAGTGTTCGGAGATAATGAGGATTTCCTGGCCAACGATGATGACTTGCTCATAAGCCAATTTGTTCTTACAGATATGTACAGAAGTGGGCCCAGTGTCAGAGCGCCAGACTCGCCGGTCACCGGCTGTTTTGGACGATATGTTCCTATAAGGGTTCCATGTGAGAACAAAGTTGCCCATGTCACCGTAAAAACGTTCATTCCAATAATGTACAAGTTATTTGTGACGTGGACATGCTGTTGACCAACCCAGTAACATGGCGGCCTTCCTCTTGTTTGTTACGTCGCGACTATGACCCCCAAACAAGTTCGCCTTACATGTATCCACCTCACTAACGAGCACCTCGATCTCTGAAAAGTTGTGTTTACGCACCATTTCAGTCACCATGATTCATCGTACACGGACACTTGTAGATTCATATGCTGACATATTTATAAGCTGCTTTGCATTGACCGTGTATGGTAGAAAGTGGGTTGTGGGGACGTGAACCAAAATCACCTGCGCGACCTTTTCAGCAAGGTTGTGATGTTTCTACCACTTTCTTGGCAGACAACTGTTCCCATCCATTGCGTATAATTAAGCGAAGTCGGTTTCCCCTTTCCGTCTACGTTAGCAATAATGATTAATTAGTAGCTACAGGTTTAAAACAATACTACTTCAAAAAATCTTTAAAAATAACATTTCCATGACTCATGTCATGGCCAAATCTCAAAGATGGATACATGTGTTGCATCATTTATCAAAAGAAGACAGAACAAATAAAAGTACCCCATCCTTCTACTCTAACAGAATGGGTAGATGACAGAGTTCAGGGCGCGTGTTGTTTATCTCCGTTAACCGCGATGAGAATTCAGGATGGGATAAAATGTTGGTTTCTTTTAGGTCGCTCGTTGCTACACGTGAGCAATATTTCTCATTGGAGGATATGGTTATTATTATAAAAGGTTATAAAGAAAGAGAATTAAAGGGTTAAAGAAGCAGAAATAAAAACATCTGAGGTTACAGAAACCCGCAACTCCCTACAGTACTTCTGAACAAATTACTTTTTATTCAAGGTCAAATTATAAACTATTTTTGTCATTAACCATACTTTGGTCTCAGGGTTTTTACAACACTGTAACTTTTCAGATGAAGATACAGCTGCACTAAAACGCTGAATGAGATAACAATGACACAAAAGGCTGAGAGCAAAGCAACACAGTAACCCTGTCATTTAAATTAGGAAAAACGTGTCAGACTAAAAGAAAAATCTGCTCCATTCAGATGTTTACTAAACGTTACAACTGACCCCAGTTTAGTTTTTCTTCATCCCTACAAGGGCAAACTCTGACTCCGACTCAGACCTTGTGTGGCATTTACTGGGAGGCTGTGCTTTGCAGTGACGTTTAATGGGATTGTTTATCTGCAGAGCACTAAGATAATTTCACTCATCTCTTCACAATAACATTTCAGAAACACACAACTGAAATGGCAACTGGTGAATAAAATGTTTGAAGGGGGAAAATGTTGGGGGGGGCTTCTCGAAAATAAGAAGCCTATTGAGGAGTGAAGAAGGAGGACATTGTTTCGGGAAAATAACGACCCGATTACCAGCAACTCCCTGACTGCTGTAACTGTAAGCTTTGTGTGGATCCTTTAAAAAATATCTTATGGGACAAACACACACAAGTACACATTCCTTTAGTCAGATAAGTAGCAGTCATAATCATTACCATTATTACCATAGTGATTGCAGCTGTAATTTTTAGCAAAATCTCCACTACACTGTGTGTCATAACCAAGATACAGCACACACACACACACACACACACACACACACAGACAGACAGAACATTTTGATATTGTTCTGGTTGAAGAATTTTAAGTTAACAAAGCTC
>JBAMHX010000010.1:18823252-18835996 GCA_037177515.1 Pseudomugil tenellus
CCCTGTGTAGCTGGGATTGGCTCCAGCCCCCCCGCGACCCCGTTCGGGAATAAGCGGTAGAAAATGGATGGATGGACATTACAATCTAATGTCTTCAGTGTCTCCCTGTTCCAACACACCTGACTCAAATATAATTCGTCACATTGTTCAAAAAGCTTATGAAATTCTGCACAATCTCCACATCAGGTGTGTTGGTAACAATAAAATCTTCAGGTCGGTCACACTCATGGCACCAAATTGAGCAGCCATATTGTAAGATAGGGGAAAAAACTAGAACATTTCTGAAGAACTTTGGATGGGTGCTAATGTAGTCACTGCCCTAGCCTCAGAGTGACAGCTATTTTCCAAAGGTGAAGAACCTGCAGCTTTTGTGACAGCAAAGGGTCTAATGAGGTTGAGAAAGGGGATGTGAACAGACATATAAAGACATTTTATACATGCCGACCTATCCTGAAACTGACTCACATATGAATGAGAACCCCTCAAACAACAAAGCGCTCTTCGCAGATTAAAAGCTACATAATAACTCTTGAACTGTGAGTATTAGAAGAGTTGGAGGAACTCATAAGTGTGATTTATTTTACCTTAATGTGAACAGATATTAAACTGTGGCAAGTTTAAAACCCCTGATAAATTGTGTTCAGCTCTTAGAATCTAAGTTTCTATTCAATAGGGATTAATAAGAGGAAGCAGTAGGCGTTCTGACGTTGGGGTATTGTTGCTTTTGCCTTCATGATTAATTTGAAGCCATGTTAAATTCCTATATCTGATAATCTGATGAAGAGAAAAAGGATGTGTGTGACACTGTGTGTGATGCTGGTTGGAGAACACATTTTGGCCCAGATGTGGAGTTATTGCTAAAGTGAAGAGGGTTTCAGACTGATTTGGGATTATTTCTAAAATATAACTTGTAGTTGTGTCAAAACCAAGAAAAAAGATCAAATTATCCTTTTAGACAATTTTTTTTATCCTTTGTGACACTTTTAAACTTCAAATTATGTTTCTAGGCGATAGCAGACTTGAGCAGTAAGATTGCAAAGTGTTGTTTGGCTCATGTTGGCCATTAATTCCTCTTGGAAAAAAGTAGCTTTTTTGTGAGTTACATAAACAAAGGAAAAGTAAAGGATGGCACACATGGCACAAAGATGCATATTCTTGGTCTAACTTTTGTGGGAGGAATCAAAGCTGCTGTGAGAGTTAAGACACAAAAATACCCGAAAAAGCAATACTAATATGTTGGCATATTGTTTTCAGCATTGGCACAAAAATAGATAGATTTGTACTTTTAGCATTATCTGTAGAGATAAATATATTTTATTACCACACACACTACAGTTCTATAGCCTACTATGAGAGTTATTTATTCATCAAAAGATGTGAAGTGTGGGAGAACAAGCTGAGATATTAAATTATATTAGACTCCCCTTGTGGTGGTTTCTTGCTGCCCCCACAATATTAATGAGTGTAAATTCAATTTTATTGTATTGTTTATGTCATTTAAAATGACATCTGCAGTATTTGTAACTACAACGTGAAGTTGATCATACAGTAACTGTGCAAATTAACAAATAATACACATTGGCATGACAGATTTTTGTTGCTATTGCATGGATCCTGGTTCAGATAGCATTTTTTTTTATTCTTTCATTTTTGTGTCAAAGTCAAGCCATGAATGCATCTTTTCAGCCTTTATGACAGACCTGCGTTACTATCAAGACATGCATGCTTATTTTTTCATTAGTCTTAACATATCTGTCTTACAATCACAAAAAAATTGACAAAGCTAAGTCATTCCTCTGTAATTTATGACTTAGTGTGAATGTTTGATTTTGGGGAAAGAATATGTGCATAAACTTCTCCTCTCCTTAAATGTCACTGTATTGAACAATTGTAAGACTCTTCTCTATCCATTCTACAGATTTAATTACTTTCATCGAGTGAGGTTTTGTGTCTGAAGAGAGTTTGTGAAGCCAGACATTTACAATGATATATCCCAAGAGGCTGCTTCTTGAGAAGCCCCTTTAATCTCTGTGTCTGTGTGTGTGAGAGAGAGCTATAACCATCAGAAAAGTTTTTTTTTTTTCATGAGTTAGAGTTCATGGGAACTCCTGGTTCACACACAAGTATTCTTCATTGAGAAAGAGACCAAAACACATCATCATTTGCTTGCAAGTTGCTGTATGCACTAATAAATACACAACAATCAAAGGGTTCAATTTAGATTGCTTGAGAATTTTATTAGCCACAGAAGAGAAGATTAGAAGTGAAATCTAGTAAACAAAAAAACACTTCGACAGCTGAGGACAACTACATCAATCAGTATAATTTCAATCAGTGTTTCTGCCCTGGATTAAAGTGAATATATGACATCAAAGCACTTGGATGATTAAAATCTTGAATGGACAGCCATTGCAGCAAACGTCTTTTTCCGAATGAGCTCATTCGTCATGTTGAAATCTGGACGTGTGGATGTATGGGGGTGTTCAGAGCTTTACCAGTATATTTTCCAATAAGCATGTCAACTGTGAAATGTCGTTTTTAAGTTACACCCTTCTTTTAGGGTGTTCCACACAAATCCTAGGTTAAAAGAGAGAGTGGATCTGAGCATTTTCTCCGCTCAATTAGTCTTAAAACTGTCAATAAATCAGAAGCATTGTACTGCATTTCATATGACCATCGATCCTGAAATTTTTCTTATATTATTTGTATTCAGCTGTGACTTCGTTTTTTTTTCACTGAATATTTAATAACTTTTTCAAAAACAAAGCTAATTGTTACATTTCCTGAATATGCAGAAATGATAATTATAAAAAAAAATCTGAGTTAACAATTAATTTAAAAGTTAATTCCCATAATTCTCTGCAAACGCAGGATATAGGGAACTTCAAACATACACATTAGCACAGTGCAAGTGCACAAATTAAGTTCCCCGTTGATCAGAAACAAACCTGTAAACTGACTGCATTCTCATTGGTTTGGTCATGTGACATGATTACAACTGACAGCGTGAACAAATCACACACTGATCTTGCTGACTATGTGGAACATTGTTAGCTACTGGTTGGACTGGTCTTTAGTCAAATTCTTTCACAAGTATTTTTCAAGAGTTTCATTTTAACAATCCATTTGAAGTACAGATTTAGATTCATTTATTAAAAGCCGCACAACAAGTTGGTGGAATTTTTCTTTGGTACAGCATGATAGTGCTCATATCTCTGTGTTAGAACAAACAATACAATAGAAACAATATGTGAAGACATACAGATGTTTCAGTTCATGACCTGGTTTATAGTTCCTACAGTAGTTGGGAAGAAGCTGCTTTTTAATCTGACTGATTTTGAGGTGAGGGACCTGTAGCGTCTTCCAAAAGGCATGAGTGTAAACAGAGGATATGCAGGGTGGGAGGGATCTGAAATGATTTTTACTGCTCGTTGTGTGAATCGTCTTTGATAATGTTTCAATAGATGGGAGAGTGTGGCCTGTGATTTTTGATGGTTTGTCTATGATGCGTTGTAGTTTTTTACATGAATTTGTGTCCAGATTTTTAAACCAAACTATTTTAGATGAAGTGAGAATACTTTGAATGAGGATGTTGTGCCCTACATCTGCCATGTTTAACATAGAGATACTATCTTAATACTGGCCCCAGGATGCAAGAGAAGTGGAATGTGGCTCACACCCAGTATCTGTTTTTCCAGGTTGTTTATAGTCATCGTATGCGTTTCAAACCCTCACAAAAAAATGTAGATCATTGTTCTTTATTTTGAAACAAACAAAAGCTCTAAACACAACTGTGGTCTAATGTTAATGTTACTGCTGAGAGGATTTCAGCTGCTCAGTCCTGTAAGATCCTAACAAATGAGGGAAAATGTGCTCATCATACTTCTGGTGTTTTTAATATTAGTTTCCATTTTCAACAAGAATCTTACCACCTTTCTTCTATTACTGGGTTTGGCAACTCCACAGACCTGCAAGTGTCAGGAGTCTCCCTGCTGCAACACACATGCAATTTAATTGGGAGACTTGTGCAGAGCTTGACATCAAACGTCTACTAATTAGCCATTAATTTGAATCATGTATGTTGAAACAAGAAAACTAAGAACACTTGCACGACTGTGACACTCGAGGACCAGAGTCTGTCTCTACTCTGGTGCAATAGGTATGCAGCAGTATGTATCTGCATAAGAGGTGGTTGCTCAAGTCAGTCGGACGTCTGGTGAGAAGTCCAGAGAGAAGTGAAAGATGATTCTTGGTTACATGGGAAATTATGCATCTGTGCTTTTACTGAAAGCAGAGTACACAAGGACAAATATTCCCTTTGTAATGTCATTTCAATAATTAGACATCTCACAATCAATTTAAGATCACATTGAGATCTGTTTGGTTGTGATTGAACATCTCCATGACTATGCATGGAAAAGAAAAAGATTTTAGAAATTGGGGCAGATTTGAAGAGGTTGCAGGTTACTTCATGGCCAAGATGAGAACTTTTTAGTAATTTTATTCTAAATAATTTAATGAATACAGCAAAAAATAAACAGCCATATTTATCTGAACCATTTGATTTGCTCGTCCAGGAACCTACGAAGTATCAGAGAAGTGTCGATAGTGAAGAAAAGTAGTGGAAGCATGTTAATGTGTGGCTGTAAAGATGAAACAGTAAAGTTTAGAGGCACATTCAGACAAGGTAGTAAATCTTAAGAAAATCTAATTTGTTTTAGGTCTAAATGTCTGAATAATGACAAATAAAACACAATGGGAGGTTGGTCAATAATTGTCAATCTGATAAAAAATAAAACAAAAAGAAACAAGACGATTTTTCCTTTTATAGGAAAATTTTAATAGTTATTCAATGTTCTACATTTTACAGTAAATATACAATTACAAACTTGGCTTAGTTATAGTACTAAGATCACTAGATCTTAAAAAACCCAATAAAACAAAAAAAAAACTAAACAAAAAAAAAAAAAAACCAAAAACCCCTCAACAACAACAAAGAAAAAAAAAACAACCCAAATAATAATAATAATAAAAAAAAAAAATCAAACAATTAAAACAGATTTACACTTCATATCACAAGCCTGACGCAGGTCCTTCACTCTGGACCAAATAGCTAACATACAATTCACTTCTCTCAACGCTGAACAAACGTTGGGCTTCAGTTTCAAACACAACCTTACGGTAACAGATATACCATAGCATGTGCAAACTGGGTACCAAACTAAAACTTCCAAAGATGGGGTTGTTCCTAATACTCCATCATGGAGGGATGAGAGTATATGCTTTTGTTTTCTTTTTTTTTTTTCTTTTTTTGGAAGACGAGGAATTTTCCACTTTTTGCATCACATTTAGTGTCAAATCAAACTAAAATACCTCTGACAGTTGAAATTATAAGCTGCAGCAGAACATCAAAAACATGTAAGAGCCTACTATTCATTGTAATAGTAGTGTTTTAATTCATACTCATGAAAAACTAAGACTTAGCAACTGCAAGGCAAAAGGAGACTGGAGAGGAAAGGTGGAGAGAGAGGAGAGGTGTAATGAATGAGTCACATTTTAAACGGAACAGGGAAAAAGTTTAAGATTAAAATACAGTGGCGTGAAAACAGGAAAGAAACAAGTAATCCTCGTTAATATTTATATTTAAGTGTTCGGAAATGTTAGAGGACAGGATGATGAAAAAGAAAAAAATATCCATGATTAAGACAACTTTGCACTCCAATCTGCCCCCACTAATACACGAACACACAGGTGTTCAACTACCAACTTTCAATTAAGTGCAAATTTAAATAAATGAAATGCAAGGAATGGAGTGAAATGAGGAGGCAGCTACAGCTTCCTGCAAACAATCCTCTTTAGGACAGTTTCCTGCATTCAACTCTCCAGCCTCTCGACTGAGCACTGATTACAACTGGATTAGTTAAAAAGTATTGGTCCGCAGCCCAGCTAAATCCTCTGCAACTACAACAAAAACCCCTCATCTGGAGGCGTTTGCTGTGTGAAAATGGCATTTGTGAAAATGCCTGAAAATTATAATAATAAAAAAAAAGGCAATTCTGCCCCCCACCCCGAAAAATCTCAGTGCTTAAAATGTGACATCCAATTCTTTATTGTAAATGATTAATTCATGTTGGCTCAAAGCCACAATGCCACTTCTAGACTTTGTCTTTAGCGACATCTAGTGTTTAAGGATAGTTAGTGGAATTTCACAAATGCCAGAAAATGTCTGATGACAAAGACTTAAAAAGTATCATAATTAAATGTGATGCTGTTCAGATGAGGTGGTGAGGGTAGCAAAGGTCAGCACAAGCAGGCCAAAAGATAGCATCAAAGTTTAGGGGGGGAAAAAAAAGAGAGAAGGGGGGAAGGAGAGTATAGATGATCATCAAGACATCATTTTGCATCTCTGAATGTGATAAAATGCTCGAAGGGATGCAAAATGGCACAAAGTGAAAACAGCATAAAGACAGAAAATACAGTAAGATAAAAGACAGGTAATATGCATCAACGTGAGAAATAGGACAGCAATAGGAAAACACAGAATCACAGGAAGCTAGACATAACAAGGACTCAAAAGTTCACCAGTTATTTAGGAGAAGAACAAATATTTACTGAACAGTAATTTGGTGAGATATGGCACAGAACATAAGGGCATGGAGGCGGAGGGTTCCCTAGACCGTATTCAACACGTCTCTCCTCCCACGGAACAGAAACGCACCAGGAAGTTGCCTTCAAAAGGCATCAAACCTGCCTTTCTCAGTCATTTTAAAACGTGTTGTCCATTTCAGCTCTGGCACTCGTCCTCTACTTTCCTCAGAGTCTGTTAATTCACGCAGACATTGTAAATATGTTGGAATTTGGTAAAAAGAAATTCCACAAGTCCTAGTATTATTTACAGACTTGGTGTTAACTTCTCCCCTTGTAGCGACAGATATGTAGACGACAGATGCGGAAGAAGTAAAAAACAAAATAACCTATTAAAAGCACAAACAGTAGCTGCCACACTGATGCAACCATGCTTAGCTAGAAATACATTACTGTACCACTTGCTGTATAAATATACTGCATGTTTTTTTTTGTTTTGCTCTTTTTAAACTTAGGAAACCAATGCTATAGTGAAATACATCTGAATATTACGCATACCCATTATGCTTAATTGACCAAAGGGAGAGAAGTAAAAAAAAGATTTAAATTAGAAATACTGACAAAGGTAGTGGTCGGTTAAATAATCCTAATGTAGAATAACTTTACTGCTGTCAAAAGAAAATCCAGCATGTACTTTTTAATTTTTTTTTTTTTTAATTTTACTGGCATCAATTTGAAATATACACGATCCTTACTTTGTGGGAACTTTTAATGACTCATACCAATAAGATCCATTTATTACCTAAAATACACAAGTCGTTTTATTAATACCAAGTTGAAATGTATGCGGTTTTCCTCTGACAGCGGCATAATGCAACACCTTAAGAATTAACATACTAGTGTACAAACATTTTGACTAAGAATACCTCAAAACACTCCACCTTATTGTTTTAATGATGATATAAATTGCCTCTTCCTCCATCTTGCACTACAAATCCTAAGTACCTGTTACTTAGCATTAAATTATAGTAGTATAGTCAAGTTTTTTTTTTTTTTTTAAATCGTATGTTGTGCAATATTTCCTCACAATGTTATTCAACACCCAAACTTCTGATATGTTCAACTCCTCTTAGCAGTAACTGTATTAATTATTGAATGAATTATTTTTTTAAAATCAATTCAAAAAGGCTGATAAAGAAACGACGGTACGTTAACTGGAGGAGTTTCCTCTTATTTTATTGCAATAATCAAGCCACTTCATCCGCATACCCGTGCAGCAATGTGTTCTTTGTAATACCAATATGTCCTCTGCAAATCAGAAATGAGAAGAGTCTTAATTGTTGTTTTGTTTTTGCAAATGCCACAAGCCTCATCTAAATATTAAATCCCACCACTAACCCCCCAAAAAAACCTCCAGGCGAGGGCTAAAACCAGATTAAGATTGTACAAAGTTCAATATCTTTGCACATAGAAACGTAATATAAAAAGGCAAAATGCACATTTACCATGGACACCATGACCATATTGTTAATTGATTACAGCCTGATTTTGTGCTTGCGCATTCAAGACAGTATTATAATCCTGAAACCAACGATATGGACTGGGTGTAGCTTTTAAAAACCAAAACCTCAGGTGGCCTAACTTTTTCAACAGCTAAGTTTGGTTATTAGTTCTCGTCTGGATGGAGGAAGGAGGAGGAAATTATATAACCACAGCAAAAAAAAAAATAAAAAAATAAAAATCAATGTACAAAACATACAGTGCAAAAATAGCCTTTTTGTTTGTGCATTCTCAAGCAGCTGAGATATCACAAACTACAATGTTTTGTACAAAAATAATTGGCTGTGAGTATATGATCTCCTCTCTCCTCCTCCTTTGCCACCTTCTCTGCTTGCTTTCCTATCCAGGTGCCAACATAATCCCTTTAAACGCCTCTGCTGGAAGTGTCTGCCATGCATCCCCCCCCCCCCAAAAAAAATCCATGTGCCATTAATACCTGTGTTAACATTGTAGATTGGAAGTACTGTACAGTAAGTGCCAATAACTTATTTGTTTTCTGAGGTGCAACATCCGTCCCGGTGTGTGTTTGTATGAGTGAAGTTGTGCGTGACTTCCCATGCTGCTGGTTAAACATATTCATCCGTATTAAATGTACTTTCCTACGTAAGAAAAGCTGAAAAAACCCAAACAGCTTTGAAACGTTCTCTAGCTACGCTAAGATTTTAGATTCGCAACATACCGGCCTGCATACTATGCAGCATGAAGTAGGTGATTCTTTTCTTTAGTGTGTAATAAGTTCAACGCTAATGTTGGCAAGGTAAGACACACAATGGGTGGAGGTCAGTGTTGTTGGCTACAGCACCAACAGACACTTGCACGGAGACATGACAACAGGGACGACAGACTGCTGCCAGACTGACAGCGTCGCGCTGGAAGAAGACTGAGATCAATGAAACAAGTCAGGCAGAAAAAAATGAAGATGAAAAAAGGAAAAAAAAAAAAAAAGGCAGAAAACAACAGGGAGAGTAAATTCAGTTAAATGTAAGAGAAAAGAAAGCAAACATAAGAAATCATAATGATTCTAAAACCCTGTGCTGATATCTACTCGTTAAAAAAATTTGGCAGCATTAGTCGAATAGTCTTCGTGGTGACTGATGTAGATGATGATGGAGAGTAAGTGCCCAATATTTTCCAGCCAACTGAGCAGCAGCGGGCAGGAACACACACACCAGCACAGCACGTTAAACAGGAGTGACCGACACCTGTGATTGGTCGAGAGTCCCTCTGGAGTTCCAATGACAGAGACAGCAAAAGGAAATGCGGAAATTGAACAAAAACAACCATAAAAAAAAAAAGAAAGTAATGACTGGTCGGCAAATGAACAGGAAAAAAAAATCAAATAAAAAAAGCAGCTTTTGTAAAAACATTAGAGAATGTCGCATAATAATAATAATAATAGTAAAGTGGCTGTTGCACTTTAGTTTTGTTCTTGCAGACAGGTGCCGAGTTCCCATGGTTACCGCAGGGAGCTCGTGTAAGTTGGAGCAGTTGCATACGATGGTGGACTCCAGATCTGGTGGGGGGTGGAGAAGAAGACAGGCATACATGGGTGAATGATTTACAACTGCCTCTGACGAGGAGAAGAGCTACAAAGTTTGCACAAGTCAAGAGAGACAAAAGGACAAAAAAAGATTAGAAAAGAGAAGAAAAGGCAGGAAGGGACAAGATGGAAGACAGAAAGCAGTTGGTCAGAGAGAGAAAACAGCAGGAGACTGAAACTTACATGATGAGTGGGCTCTACCAGTGAGGCGGTACATAGCTGTAGCCAGGTGTCCCTTGGGGCCTGTAGGTTGGCACAGTAACTGGGTGTGCTCCGATTGGGGCGTGCTGGGGTGTTGTCAGCAGAGTCCCTGCACACATATAACGCCACCGTGAATGCATAACTAATTTATTTGCTTTCTGGTTTACACCGAGGGCCACCTAGTTTCAGTCACATGAAAAAGAGCTCTTAGAATATTAGAAATAAATACTTGTCCTACCTGCACTCATGGCCATGGTTGTCCCGGCTACCATTCCCATGGCAGCCATGCCGTTGTTGCGAGGAGCGGGAACGGGGACGGGGGCAGGGTAGAGGGCTGTGGAGGGGATGCTGTTGGGCTGCACCACAGTGGTGTGATGGATCACATGTGGCTGAGCCGCATACACGGGTTGGGTGTAATATGCTCCCTGCCAGGAGAAAAACACATGAGATGGCTTGGTGCGGATGGAAACATCGGATTTATGAGGCTTATTACACAGCTTAACTGGTCATTTTATTTGATGTCTCAGAGGAAAGAAGTTTTTTTGCAGTTAATGTCTGTTATACAAACAAGAATCAACGACACATGTGTATAAATCCAATTCACAGCTTTGTCATTTTCACCTATTAGTTTTAAACATCTTAAAAAATGTCCTGAACTGACCTTTACCTCTACGACTTTCTAACACTTTCTGGACACGAGGTAAAAACAAATGGATGATCCCCCCCCTCCCTCACAATAATGAAACTTCAGCTCTAAAATCTAGACGACATCCTTTGCTCATCACACAGCAGCACCATCACTTCTGGGATCTTTACCTGTGCGTAAATGTTCTGCTGAGGGTAGGCACTGCGGATGGGATACATAGCTGTCGGGTATGGAGTGGGAGTTGGGGTGTAGGGAGGAGGTGCTCCATTTGACTGGGTGGGGGGAACTTTATATGGAGTTCCTGCTGGGGTGTATCCTAAAAACACAAGAGGAGGAAAAGAAGAGTCAGTAGCATTTTGTAACTGATTCAGAAAGATTTTTTTTCTACTTTCAAGCAACTGTGACTATTTTCCTTTTACAATCAATAACATATTGACTTATTTGAGCTTTTGTGGGCAACTCTCTCTTAGCAAAGAGTTATTTAATTACACATTACATAGATATAGTGCCATGGTGTATTTATTCTAGCTTTTAAGACAAATACCCACAATATTCTAGCTTATTTTAGTTTCCAAAGAGAGAGATTGGTCTGGTGCTTGATTGTAGGCAGGAAGAGATTTGCAACATTATTCTTCATAGAGGATGCTACCTGCGGTGTCTTGATATGACGCTGATAAGAACAATAAAACAGAACAGACTGCAGATAAGGAGCTGAAACACTGAGGAACTGTAGAAAACCGTGGCGACGAGTGATTTTTATCTGCAGCTTATCAGAAGTGTTTCCTTTATTGAAATCGCAGTTATTTGGCCTATTACTGGAGAAATAAGTGGTTTTTACTGCCTTATATTATGCCACGATTTGAAAACACTTATGAGCTGGTCATCTGAAGTCTATCATAAAGGAAAAATAATCATCCCATATGAAAAAAACACACATTTTCATTGTGTGTGTAAATAAATGTGGTCCAATAATAAGGAATGAAAAAATATCAGTCCAGAAAATGGAAAAAGGGGCAAATACGCAGTTGCATTGATTGAACATTGGCCTGCTTTTCCATATTTGCATTTCCTACAGAGTCCACCAGATGGGGACTGCTACTGTTATTTGAGGGGCTTTCAATGTTAAAAGCAAGTCAAGCCAGTCTGCCTTAAAAAGTCTCATTTGGTTGGCTTAACCTTGAGCTTCAAACTACACTTCTGCACTGATTATTGAAAAGGAGAAAGAAAGCTGTGTGGTTACTGCAAAGGGCTACATGTAATCTTTAATGGATTATATTTTACGAAAGCAGTAGAAAAAAAAAAAAACCTTTCCACACAGCGTCCAACTTAAATTAATTGTAAATCGGGGGGAGGGGGGTAAAGTGAGGGCATCAGGTTCAGACAACATTCATCTGTGTTCTTTTATCTGTGAGCTGCAATGCATGCGAGTGACCACCTGGAGGAGCCTGAAGGTCAAACATGCTACTAGCTAGCTGCTGTCTGTGGAGCTTATGAAAGCCCTTCTCTCTCACACAAGGACGAGGGAACAAAGAGATGCTGGAGCTGCTCTGTGGATGTCTGTATATGACTACGCATCTGCATGCATGCTCTCAGTCCTTCTTTGCTTAAGCATGAACGTAGCATATTAAAAAGAACAAGGATTTGTGGGAATAATACAAAATCCCAGATGACAGAAAACAGTTTTGTCGGTGATGTTTGGATATAAAGACCAAGACAGGTTTCTACCAGACCACAGCTGTGCTGTCTGGTTAATTGTTCTTGGCGTGGAATATTTTTAGGGCAGGAACATTTACATTTCGTAATGTATATCACTGTGAAGCGCGTAGAGAAAAACGTGTTTTCTGAAGAGGGAGCCACAACAATGCAGCCTCAACTAAGATTCACATTTCTGTTAGAACAAAGGAGGGTCCGCTTTGCCAAAATTCTGATATTTGGCTAGATATATAAAACATAAAATAAGCCAAACTTAGAGAGGAGACGAGAGGAGGCAGCTTTAGGAGAAACTGGTGAGATTTCCTCGCTCAATACACACACACACACCTTCTGAATGTTATCGAAAAGCAAGAGAAAAGGACATAAATAAAGCGGCTAACTCATTTAAACCATGACATCCACATAATGGCCAAGAACTTTTCATATATGGAGACCCGTATGATTCATAATTAAATAAATGAATACAACATTTTGAAATAAATATATGACCATGAAATAG
>JBAMHX010000010.1:18842080-18861612 GCA_037177515.1 Pseudomugil tenellus
CCATACTGATGCTCGGTTTGAACTGCAGGAGATTGTCTTGACCATGAAACATGCCTAAATGTACTGAGTTGCCGCCACGTGATTGGCTGATTGGAAATTAAGTGTTAATGAGCAGTTGGGCAGGTGTACCTAATAAAGTGGCCGGTGAGTGTATTAGGTTTTGTTTATGACCGCCTGCATTGTAGGAGCCAAAGAAGAAGAGATGAACAAATGAACCTGTGATGTGACTAATATACGAACAAACCTTGAAGACTAATTTGAAACAGGCTGTTGTTTTTTTCACCCAAATATGTATACTAATTAGACATTTTTGACTACATTGCAACTAATTTGCAAATATAAAAATAAAAGTTCTGACGTAAAGAATAATCCAGGAAAGGTTCATGTTGATAGAGGTTAGTTATATATTTTGCTCTGCTCACCTGTGTGTCCCTTTAAGGCCAAAGCAGCCATTTATAAAATCACTCAGGAAAGTCAACGTAAGCAGCACTAATTATAAGTTGCTGAAATTATCCATATGGAAACATCAGTGTAGCTACTGAAAGGTTTAGTCTGGAGCCCTGGTTAGAGCCAGCTGTTTAATGAATCCTAAGGATCTAACTAGGTTTTTAACTTCAGACTGACAGTTCACCTTGCGTAATAATGGTTACCAAGGCTTAGGAAATGGAAAACAGTGTGCTTTTGTATGTACTTCTGTTATTATATTCAATTTTTTTGCTTGGATGAATTGACTCAAGGCCAGCACTGGCATTCATGTAAGCACAAAGAATGTGAGTCAGTCACGCCGAGTCTAAGGTTTCATAGCACCCTGCTTACTTAGAAATTGCAATGCAGCTACAGAAAACAGGGATTAAAAAAAGCAAACAAAACTCTCCTATCCTGAAGATCAGTAATCTACAACCTGTATATTTAAAGCTTGATCAGCTATTTGCAAAATGTGAGTGGACTTTAAACTTCTTATATCTCCTTAGAACATGCTCACTGACTTTATATGTAAATATACATAGAGGTATAGTGACAAGGAGGGAGACGTGTCTTTATGCTTTTCTATGCTTACTTTGCCAATAGGGCTGGGTGATATGGTCTAATATTGCAATATTCTTTTTCATGATAAACATTATATACCTTTATGTTTTGAAATTTCTGAAACTATTGAATTCAACACAAATCATACATAAAGATACCAGCAGGATTTAAGTGAACTCTGTTAAAAGGTCATAAACACAATGAAGTTAATTAACTCTCATTTTGAACCAGGTACGTACCTCATGTTTTTTTTTTTTAAAAATAGTCAACAATCTAAAGAGTAGTTTCAATTCTTTTCAGGTGGAGAAGGTGGGAGCTAGCCTGCCCCCCCCCAATGTTACCCATGTAGCTCACATAGAAGATGAAGAATTTTTCATCTTCTCTCAGGCTGTTTGCATTTTGCCCCGGATCACAACAGAAGTAAATTGAAGGGTATTTTTCCCTTTAGAACAGATTTATATAATCTGTTCTTATAGTAAAAACTGCACGAGTGATTTTACTTCTTCTATTTAGATGTCTGTACAATTATTACAAAATTTTATGAGCTAAATCAGTGTTTGTTTGAAAAGATTAAGGATCTCATTAAAGGTCAGGATAGGACGCCTCCGGCTTTTAGTCAACATTTTGTATTTTACCGTTTCTTTCCTTCTTTTGTCCAATATCCCATTACATTCTCCCTTCTGCTTATAGAAGGTGATGGCCATGGTTCTTTCCTTCGTGACAACCATAAAATAACTTGCAGCCTCTTATAACAAGGAAGTATTATGCTGACTTCAGTATATTTACACTTCAGAATGGCCCTTTAGGCATTTATGGGCCTTCTTAAAACATAGCACTTCCATCCATTAAGCATGTTCTTGGCAGATTAATAGTGTGTGTGATACTGGTCTCACCTGCGAAGGCCATGTTTTTAGGGTTTCCATATGGCGTTCCAGGCTGAACGGGACTGTAGACTGGGTTCATGGCTGAAGATAACCTGTTCTTACTATGAAAAACAAAAAGGGTGGAAGAGAGGGTATGTGTATGGGATGGGTCGGGAGTGGAAGACAGAAAGAAAAACACAAAGTCAATAGAAATTTGTTATGTTTACCAAACACACACATTTTCACATGAAACCCCCAGTGTTCTGGGAACACTCGGTCGACATTATTCAAGCAAGCAACAACAGAAAGAAACTCCAAGAATCACCCTAAATAAGATTATTTTTTTGCACAACTTACAGAAAAAAGCAAGAATGACATGGAGCCATTGAGAAATACCAGTGTGATCTCCTGTGGCATTAACTGCACTCAGACAAAATTTGCTTTATTATTATTTTTTTTACTTCTGCACCAAACAAAGGCAGGAGTTTACCTGCCAAGTTTCCACAAACAGAGAAGCAGCCTGCAATACAGCTAAGTGTCATTTCTGCTGCACATCTTTGTTGGCCAACTTTCTCCATCGCAACGATAAACAAAAAAAAAAAAGCCCCAAAACCTTAAGTACACCTCTGTTACTTTAACTTACCTGGTCATTAGGACAGGCATGTGCAAGTGTATTAGTGTGTGAGTGTGTGTGCATGCGTGCCCCGTACCTCTTGTGCGTGTCTGGTTGATACATGAAACTGAATTTGTCTGTGGGATGCCCGCTCGCCATTCTTGCTGTATGCAAATGAGGAAGGAGTGGAAGTGGATATGCAAATCTGAAATTAAAACAGCAAGAGGTCATGATTACAATGAACGCAGGAAAATAGAAAAAAATAATAATAAATAAAAGAAATAAACAAAAACAGCAAGAAAAAGCAGGCCACAGTAAATGATTAGTGGTAGCAGCAAGGAAGAGTGCACATCTGAGTGAGTGTCTGAGGTAACTATTGTCTTTAGTGACTAGTTATAACATGTATTAAATTAAATGTAGTTTATAGATTTTGGAAAATGTGTTGTGCATACAGTGAATGATGCTAGCTATGGTTATGTGTACAAAGCAAGTTGCTTTAGAAGCACTTGTTAATGCTATTATCCATTGTTTATGAAGCCTGTAGGATGTTTCCTTCCAAGGGAGTGAGCCATGAGTATGAACTTATATACACATGTAATGCCCTGCACAGAGCAACCAATACAAGCTGCAAAGCAAACACTAAATCAGCCCATGAGAAAGCACAACAAACCCAGTGAGCAGGCAAGTGACAGAGAGCAAAACAATAGGAAATACAGCACAAGCAGGTGCCCTGCACAAGGCCATGAAACGGCATGATCCAGGATGATTATGAGCAAAAACCAAAGTGTGTTGCAAAAACCAGAGCGGAGCATGACAAGAGGAAAGGTGCACGTGAGCTGGGTGTTCTTTGAGTTTATGTTTGTGTTATGCTGATTCTAGCTTGGGATCCTGAGGCCTTTTCTTAGGTGGGTCCGGAGGTGCGGTTCTGCTGTGTGTTTGCAAATGTGTTATTTTGTCCTCCATTTGTCTTTTTGGGCAATTATGTTGCAAACCTCTGCAACAGTAAAAAGCAATCCATGTGTTGTAAATCAGCCGCTGATGGAAATACACTTAAAGAAAAATTATATATAAAATATATACAATATATATAAATATAATATATATAAATATATAAAAGTATATATATATATAAATATTATATATATAAATATATAAAAGTATATATATACACACACGAAATAATACAATAACAAAAATATTCTGCAATAATGCTTAACAGTCATTTTAATACTAACAAAAACAAGCATTTTGGACATTTAATAGTTTTATAACAGCAATTTGTGGTCATTTATTGCACCAAAGTGATGTCAAATAGCACCACTGACTTTGAATGAGGGACACATTTGAAAACTATGTCCAGAAGCGCTGACGTCAAAACGCCTAAAGACACAGACGCATAAATGCAAGCACAAAAAAAAACTAGGTTGCTGCTGCTTTACAGTAGTTTGTGTGCATGAATTCCTTAATGCTCTCTCCGAAACATGAACCTGAGTGTGTGTGTTAAACAAGAGTTGTGGTATGTCGACTCCAGTTCACTACTTCAACTCATGTCTCACAGCAAAAGAATGTCTCAAGGGAATTGATTAAGCTATTGCTGCAACACATCTCAAAGTACATTCCTCATTAATCTACTACATCATCTGCGCTCTTAATTCCTTCCTCAAGCTCTGCTCAGCCTCCTGCCTTTTATAGCTCACTGCGGCTCATCTGTGTTTGATTTATCGCAAGCTTCCCCCACCTCAGCTCATCTCCATCTCTATAGGCAAACTAATATTTGGATTATGACAAAAATTCAAACAGAAATCTCGTCATCTGCACCATAAATTTACACCGCAAGATTTATTAATTAGGACTTCACAGGGATTAAAAAGAGTCGTTTTTAACTTGGGAATAAAATAACAGACAAGCTGACATTCTGAGCTATAAGGGAATAGAAAAGGAACAAGGGGGGAAAAAACCCATTAACACATGGACAGGTGGCTGCCCTAACCCTGAGGTCTTATCCTCCTAACACACACATACCCAATTACAGCTGTGCATGAATAGAGTAGTCCGACACGGGTGTGTTCGCCTGTTCAGCAACTCCGACTGTGGAAAAAGGTGAGGAAAACGAATGGGTGAGAACAAGAGGGGCACCACAATGCATCTAATGAGGGTGTGTGTGAGGAGCAGAGGACAGCAGGAATGCATGTGATGAGTAGGAGTGTTCAACCATAACACTCTTTGTTTTCAAGGGGGAGGTGATGAGGAGGTTTCCACTAAGAGGGAAAAAAAACTCCATTTTTAACCAGTAAATCTTCTGTTCAACAGACAATGCTACAGAGATCATTCACAGCACGGAGACAAAGGCAGGGTTTACATCTACAGATTAGAGTGTAAATGAGCTATGGTGGGTCTCTTCCAGATACTGGAGTTGTTTAGGACATATATAGAATAATAAAAGCAAAAATAAAATAGATAAATCATGTTTGTTGGTTGAAAATGTTAGAAGAACTAGCATTAATTGCAGTTCATTTTATTTTGGATTGCACCAATTTAGGAAGTACAAAATAAATATGTGTAAGTGCTTAAATTAAAATCCATTTTGTTGCTTAAATATCAATCTGATTACATTTCAGAATAACTATGCAGTCCATAGATAATCAGAAAATTGAATATGCGTTTTTAATATTTATCTCCAGTAACTATATGCTAAAAGGGGAAAATCTGATGCTGATGATGAATCTGGTTGCTTTTGTAAGAAAAATCCAAAAACGATACCATTTTTATCTAATTTTTTTAAATCTAGCTTCTGTTCCTCTTTTGTAATTCATCAATACTAAACAGAGGTGGCTCAGCTCTGCATCAGGGTGCACTTACATGCATTGAGCTGTGATGCGCCATTGTCTGAGTAGCAGTCTGAGTGGCAAAGTTCTGGTTTAATGTGTTCAGGACGGGTTATTATAGATTCAGAAGCTGAAGAGAAATGTTTTGTTTTTGCTGGGAGAGGGTCTCACTAAACAAAAAGACTAGTACACAACAAACGAGGTTTAAAAAGGAAAAAAAGGCAGCTGGAACCTGGTGAAACAAAATGAAAGGAAAGTAAGTAGCTCAGTCTTAAGATAAACAGGAAGACTGTACTGGGAAGGAGCTGTAGTACTGCAGGTACATTCTGCAAATGCTTTTAGCTAAATTTGTATTTTTCAAAAAGCTTTTGTTAGCATTATTTTTCTTTATGACATGCAGACACTCTGGTATTGCGGCTTTGATACGAACACATCCAGTCCCGAGGACAGCCACGCTTTCTGCTGTGTAGCAACCCCCATCCATCAAAGACCTGCTGCGTACAGGGAACACCGACAGCGATGAGGATGAACCTACACGTACGCCATGAAGTGTTTTCAACTGTCCGCCGACGGCTAATATACTTTCAGTATTTCATGACCAGCAAACCAGAGATCGTGTTAAGTTTGTGCTCGCTCTGGCTCTCTTATAACCTTAACATACAAGCTGCAGCTCAATCAGAAATTTCCTTTGCTGCTTGTCTGTGATAAAGCAATGATGAAGAGCGTTATCAGAATAATTTAATTTACACTGCTACACTGAAAGCTGCAACACAACAACCCAAAGACAGCAGCTGAATCAAATCGGATCACACTATCTGTATGTGGATACCATACTAGGAGGCAAGTAAGAAATTACAACACGAGGTCCTTCCTGACATCCCAATAGATGAAAAGCATAATTTCATTTTATTTTAATTAGGCCGTTTTAGATCTAAGATAATACAGATTACTACTGTTTTCAGCATTTTTAACTGATAAGACTGGGCAACAAAACAAGGAAAAAATACAGAGTTTCTTCTGCAATATATCACAAACTACACTATAGAGCGTCTAAGTTTAAATAAATCTTACAACTTTCAAGACAAAGAAGTCAAATTCTCTCACACATTTACATAAATGTTTATTAACAAGCAGTGCTTTGGGATGCAGTTCATGGTATAGTCCAGAGAAACTTTCAGGTTGTATGCAAGCATAAAAACACATCCAGGACCAAAGCTCACAATTACCACTTCCCAGCTAAAGTATATAAATCCATCTTTGCAGAAGCAAGTGAAGAGGGTGGCAAGGGAGACAACCTGATTTCAAATTGATAAAAACAAAGAGACACATTTTTAATTTCAGCTTTAATGTATTGTAGTATTCAGTGAGACAGGTGTGCAGTCCTGGTAGGTCCTTAAATACTACGACATGAGCAGACAAGCAGCTGCTGCTTCTCTTTGTCTTAAAAATTAGTCTGATCCAACATTCATTTGTAGACACTTTTATTCAAAATTCCCCACAAATGTACGTTTATCAGAAGCAATGTGTTTGCTATTAAATGAAAATGACAACCATACCGTTTATTTGTATCAGTCAGCCAAGAAATCTCTAGTAAGACTAGTGTTGTGTACCAAGAGGCACAGGTTCCAAACCAATCTACCCAACATGATGGGAAGGCATAGATTGGTATATCTTAGATGCAGGAGCTTCCAATCCAAAAGATTTTCCCCTCTGGTGTTTAAAACTAGATCTAATATGCAACATAAACAAGCATCCGAGGATGTGTATCTGCTTCAAAGATCACATTGCACAAGCAACAGGTAAATGTTTGCCTGTAGCTATCTGAAACAGTAAAATGGCTAAAGGCAAACAAGCAGTGTGAATTCCTGTGGGAAAGATTTTCAGCACCGCAACGTGAAACAAATCTAAATAAGAAGGCTAGTAATGCACAAGTACTCGCAAGTCATACAGCCCTTAAAACCATCGACAGCCTTTTCTGTTGTCCTTACTATAACACATACAGTTAGCAAAATGCTCTCCCTCCAGCATATAAATGCACTCAGTTGGATGTCAGAATTAGCAGGAATCTACTTGAATGGTGGTAGAGTATTAAGAAAAACAGGATCTTTTTTTTTTTTTTTTCAAAAGTGAAACTAGATACAGTGGATTGATTTAGTTAAGATCCAGCAGCAGACTGCAAAGGTTAGAGGGCTGCACATCAGACAGCAGCAATGTTTCAAGAGTTACTGCGCCCAATGAACACTCGCTGGGCAAACTTTGTGCAGACCGACAATGACAAAAGAGCTGAGAGTCGCCACCATTAGAACATGTCATTTTTCATACTGTAATTTTGCTAAAGTTTAATGGAGACAGCTGGGATTACTGGACACACTGGCAGCACTTTATCTGCCAAACTGATGCTTCTCTTACATCCAGCCATGCTTACGCTGCATCCACGTATCTTTGCAGGATCCTTGACATGACATTGACAGAATACACGTTTTATAATGTAATAAAATGATTCATAACATCTTCAGTGTGTTTGGTCAGAGATCTGCCAGTGGTCAGCTGTCTTCTCCACAAGGAGCAGAAAACTCATTCTCTCATGAATAAGATCTAATTTTTCTTACTTTGTTTTTATACATCCATGTTCAATTGGGTTGTTCGCAAAATCCGAACAGCTCGATGTAGACACTTTTAGAAGTATGTTATGCATTGTTTTAGCTTTGGTATAACAACAACCCTAAGTATAAAACTGCTTAGATGTGCGGTACAACGCCATAAATTCCTACTAAGTTAAGCAAACCAGGTTAGAATAGTATTTTACCGCTTTTTACTTTTTGACAACTCAATGAATATCCTGGTCGATACTTGAGACTGAATGGAGCATGGATGTTTTTAACTGTGTGCAAAGAGCAAGGAGACAGATTCATTCACTGCTGACTGACATTATTATGGAGACCTTGCAGCTCTCCAGATAAACCAGTTATTTTTCAAGACTTTGTTAAGATTAAACTCTGTTAGGGAGACTTCATTTGGGCCCAACTCACAAGCTGTAGCCTCAAGGTTGAAGAACAAAAAACAGCTCACAAGGCTGCATGTTAACAAAACTGCTAATTGAGCTTCCCAGAATGTGTTTTTATGCCATTTCACATCTTTTAAAATTAATGCCCTGCCTTGATATTACATTTTTTTTGCATTGCATTTTTTTTATACAATCAAAATATTAATAATGGACCCACAGTTTAGTGAGGCGCCAGCAGCCCGAGTGGGGACCTCAGGAGGTAATAATGAGAAGGAGGCGGGAAAGATTGTGAAAGAATAAACACCACATGCACACAAAGGGCTACGATTCCTGAAGAACACGTACAATTCAATGCCACCCCCACACAGTCTTCATCCTCCCACAGATTGCCTCATCAGGCATCCACTCTTTAAGCAACAAATCAAAATCGGTGGGCGTTATCACACTTTGGTAAGAGAGAAAATAGAACTGAAGGGTTTTTTATTTGTTTGTTTTCTTTTAAAAAGCTCCATGAGTAAAGTATTTATGTATGTATCGTATGAACAGCAAACAGCTAAATCATTAAAACAGAAACTAGCATGTTGCATTTATTTATCATATTTAAAGTAGATGTTCTGTAAGAAAATAAATAACTAGATAATAAGCTAAAATTAATAACTTCAGAAGAAAAAACATAATTTTACACACAATTTTAAAAAAATGTTGCTTGTATTGACACAATGAACATACAAGATGCATGAATCCTAGTAAAAACGCCTTTGAAGAATATGAATAATTAAACTAAAATAAAATTTTATAATAGTTTTTATTTTAATGTGTACATTGTTTAGAATTTTATTTTGAAAATACACAAATGGAGGTAAAATCAGGTTTAAATATTGATAAAAATCCCAACCCAATTTATCTTTGTCATGGTATAAGTGCAAGAAAATGTGTTGTACATCCTGGATGGCAAGAGTCAGAAATAACACTACGACAGTGAATAATCGCACTGACACCAAAAAATAAATAAAAAATAAAATAAAAAGCTGTTCCACAGAGTCTAAATTTAATATGACAAGAATTAACTTTTGCCAGCTTCAACATGTCACAAAGAAAACATACATTTGCTCCAATGTCTGCTTAAAGTCTGGCAGAAATTCTTCTCCCAAACCTGCCTCTCATAGGTCGAAGCTGATTAGTGTTGCAGAAATTCTAGCAGCATGATATTCAATAAAACGCAGGCTCACAGGTCAGACGATAAGCGCCTGTTACCTCACTGTGAGCTGATATCCATAATCATGCCTGAACCCAAACGCGCAGCATCACAGCACTGAAATGCAATGGGATGCCTGATGAAATCCCTCCAGCCTTCCAGCCTGCAGCAAAGAGCTCCACAAGGCTCTGGGCTATTTCAGATCTAGGGCAGGACTGTACACTTTGGGACAGCATCTTCCGTTTTCCCTGCACCGACTTCCTCCTTTTTTATTCTCTCCAAGATCATCTTGTCGGTCACACACCTCATGAGGTCTGCCTTTCTGGATTATTGTGACAATGTGCCATCCTACTGAAAATGGAAATACTTTCCACACACACTGCCTGAACGATTAAATATAATACGTCATTTACTGTGAGGATATCTGCCTCTGTCGGGGCCTGTTTTTTCTAAAGCGCAACAGTAGAGACGACATTTTGTAAATTAAGTTTCTGTCATTAAGCGTGTAGGCAGTGCATATAAGCATTTGGATTCTGGCTTAGCCTGTTCAGTCAGAAAAATCCATGGTTTTATTGTTGTATTTATATCATAAGGAATGACTGCTGCTGACTGAATAAACTTATTCTTATTTAGCTAAATTGTAGTAACATTCAGCAACAATTTGAGAAGAATCTCAATAAAATATTAATATTTTGCTTTTATACCCTGAAATAAAACCACAGTTACAAGAGCAAAAGTAAACCTTAGAAGTTAAACTCACTATTAATTAGGGATGGCCGATATAGCCTAAAAGTAAAATCTCAGATTTTTTTCAAACCAAATCCGATTTCTGATTTTAAACCGAGTTATTTCCCCCAACTTCTGTTAAAGAAAAAAAAAATACAAACGACAAAAATTATTTTTCAAAAAGGTTTTTTGGTTTTAGACCACATCCGTGGCGGCTTTCCATCGTCCCCGACTTCTCTTAGGGGACAGAGTGAAAATAATTTCCTTCCATGTCTTGTCTATTGGTGGGCTTTGTAGGCTGTTTTTTTAGCATGTGATAAGACTGCATAATGTCTCCCACACCGCTGAGTGCCTCTGTTTCAGGTGTTGAAATAAATTTGTTGGTCTCCCACCTTTGGTAGTAAAAGCCCTTAAACAGATTTTGCAATGAGGCGTTTATTGCTCCAAATCCAGGTTTGCAAAACTAAACCAATTCTAAATAATAAAGAAAACTTTTTGGGAACAAGCTCTTCTTTGCTAGCTGCCATGTTGATGTTATTTGTGGGAAATCAGCAAGGGTACGTTGATGCTACTATGATGTAAGAAGGCCCAAAATGTGCTAGAGAGGCAAAAAACAATTTGTTTTTTTAATTTCTAAATTTTCATAAAAATGAACAACAAATTCGAATTAAACGAATAAATCAATTAATCGCCCAGATCTATAATCAATGATGTTACAAAGAATATAAGTCCAGAGTTTCCTACAATATGTTCATACCTGGTGAGGAAACCCAAAATAAATCTGAAAGTGTGCTCATAAAATGTTTATATGAACCCCTGGACTTTTTCTTCCAAACCTAAATGGTATACCAGCCCAACTCTGCTTAGTGCACACACTGGCCCAAGGTAATGGACAACTTTTAGATCTCTTTTCATACCTTCCTTCTTTTTACAGGAAAGCACAGAGAAAATGTAGCAAATGTCTGAGTAAACCTAATTACTTTCTATGCAAGAGTCTTCCATGCTGCTCCTCACTGCTTAATACACAAAGCACCTCACACTGCTGGCGATAAAAATGCAGACTGAAATGTGATGTGCGAATACTGTATTAATAAGGGTATATGTTAATGCATTACCGACCCCCTATATGATTTCACACTGCAAGTAGCCAACAATAACATCAGTAGAAAGTTTGAACAATACTGGAAGCAAGCCATCAGGTCTACAAAGGAGCTAATCGCAAAGAGAGGTTGGAGCAACCATTACACAGCAGACAACAAAAGAGATGGACGTATGACAAAAAAATAAAAGAAAAGAAACTGGAGAGATCTTTAACATTCACTGAGTTTTGTATTGACTGAAATTCTGAACTTCTCAATAACATCTTCAACATTGTCTCAGAGGATTTTCTTCTAAATTAAACACCTCGCAGTGAAAATCTGTTCAACAGGGGAAAACTAAACATACTTAACGCTTGAAAACAAATTAGTGGAGCTAAAGAGAGTTAAAAATTACCTATAAGGACTATATCTGACACAAAGTACCAAAGGTCTTGCAATCTCTATGTAGGTTTAAAATGAGCCAAAATTGTGTATTGATTTGAAGTCAATATTAAATTCAATATTCACCGATTTGATTGCTTGCTTTTATGATTTCATACTAAATATCAAGTGATTAAACGTAACCAAGTGAGTACACCTTTGCAAGATTAAATCATGTTTATTTACCAAAGACAGTCGGTTGGATTTGCCATGTACAAACATGCACATCCAGATCAATTTCAGAAGCGTTCAGCCAATGAAGGGAGGAATACATCCATCCAAATCCAGAGTATGAAATCTATCTGCAGGGACTAAATGGCTGCTTAAGTTGGCTTGAGTTGTAAAAAGGATGGTCACAACAGTTTACCACAAGAGGAGAGTGTGAAAAAAACAGAAGGAGCGACTGTGATTTAGGAGGCACAGACAATGGCTGCTCTAGTCAATCATAATCATTTTCAACTGTGAAACAAAGCAGCTCTTTGTCCACTCATGACTTTGGTTTTTTGAACTGCTGAGCAAAGCTAAAAGACCATTAAGACTAAATAAACACAAACAAGAACAGAAAACATTTCATTCAGGCTCTTTTTAAAACTGACTGACGTGACTGTTTTCTCAAAGTGGAAATTTGGGATAAACATGGAGATATGAAGCAAAGCCAAGACTTTTTTTTAACCCCAAGCCTTTCAACCAAAGGTTTCATCATTATCCAAACTGAACTAATATTCATGAATAAAAGAAATCTTATATTTTTAATTTGTGCAGATTAAAAAAAAGCTTCTCCATGGCAGAAAATGAAAGGATGGTTCTGACAATACAAACAATTACACTTTAAGGACAACCTTAACAACAATATGTCAGTATGATGCAATACCATAATGCCACTCAGCTCCATCAACAGAACTCTTTAGGACTCCATTCTATAATAGTTAGACACCAGTACATAACATACAAAAACACCAATTACCATAGGAAACAATAAGCTGCTGGAGGTACCCAAAATTCTCACTATCTGCAGGAAGAACAATAAGCAGGCATCAGCACATACACACACAGGCAGTCAAAACAAACAGTTTTATGAGCCAAGACCTGGCAGTTAAACCCACCATGAACAATCAATCAATACCTCCAAGCAACACTAAAAAGCTGTGCAGGAAATCAAACAATGAATTACAAATGAACAAAAAAAATTGTAATAGCTTATTACAATTAAAACTGACGCATTATTTCATTCTCTCCTAAAATTGCTCTTATATAGTGGCCAACGGCTGTTAAGACCTACTGATGAAGGAGTGTCAGCCGAGACGGGCCGAGTTACGCTTTTGGAGCAAAGAGCAAAATAGGCCAAAAGAGTTTTACTGAAAAGGAGAGCTGATACAGAATATCGTGCAAAATGTCAGGGAAAGCTTTGTCCGGTAGTGTATTACCAATCTACTGAATGCATACAACCCACCCGCAGCACCACTTGGGTCCCAGTGTTCAGTTTGATAGTGGCTTTTGGAAATGAATTGCTCATAATGCAGTTATAAACATTTCTCTCTTTAAGCTCTTTCTACAATAACAAAAGCAGTTATACAGTAAATACAGATACAGAAATAAAATATTTTAAGCTTTTTAACAGGAATACAGTTTCTACATGACTTCATCAATCTTTACTTAGAAGTGTAAAAAGTGTTATCAGCTCATATTTGTACAGAAATCAATATCTGCAGTTAGTCAATATGGAACTATCCAACAACCACCTCTCTCTCTCATGATGTTAATAATAAAAATAATGTTAATAAAAGATATTTGTTGATGAAAAATTGCCTGGTTATATTTCACCTGTCAGATAAAAACCATATAAATGCATATTTATAACTTATAAGCTAGTCTTAAAAATGGGGGATTAAAAGAAGCAGCCAGATCTCAACAGCGTTCCTGCATTCATGCTTGAAGAGATTTTCCTGTTTCCTGCTACATTCTGAGATCTAAAAGACTGAAAAAGCACTGATTAAGCTTACAGATATAAACACAGCCTGATTTAATATCACTGCCTACATTTAGCCTTATCTGATGGACAAAACTCTGGACTATTACTTTCAATACAACTCAATAATGGCACAAACAAGCCCTAAAAGCATCAGCTTGAATTACATTTTTCCAACAACTGTTCCAATAAAAACTTCACTGCCACCACAGTAAGAGGAATTATTGTAAGGCTGTCACAGAAAAACACATGTTAACCAGAAAGATCTAAACATTAATGTTTATTCTGAACAGCACTTTCACACAAGAGCATAAAAATAGATATACTGTTAATGAGTGAGTGTAGGCAAGCATTGCTAATGAAATAACACCCTACGGCACAAATAAAAATGTATATCCATGTGTGTGCTTGTATGCTACTCTAGACCCCTTATGCCCCCCCATGACTGACAGCTGAATGCATTACAACCCTGCCTGCAGGGACCACTTCAACCTTTTGTCCTGACCAGTTATTCCTCTTGACATCTCTGACCTGCTGATGTATAAATGAATGTATACATAGACGCATACTCTCTCAAACAAAGAATCAATCATCACGTACGGCAATCCAGCCGAAGCAAAGCAGATAGTCATCGTCACATCCAGGAGGAAGACAGGATGCCACAAACGGTTGGTTACTGCACTGGTGACGACTATGATTTAATCATTTCATTTTCCAGCAACGAAAAGGTGGGAGATATTTCAGCCAGCATTTACTGGCTGAAATTACAGGATTAAAGCATAACTTTCTACTGATTTAGTAGGTTTATTTAAGTAAGTTAAAATAAAAAAAATAAAACAAAAGATTAAAATATACAATCAGTGATCATTAGGGCCTCCGTTTCTCCAGATTAAAGCAGTTCAGATATTCTCATCTATCAGGAAGGGACAGTACATTTGACAGGGTAAACCAGCTGAAGCAGAATTTTTGCCATCTGTACGTGTTTTATTCATCTCATTGTGCTGAGCAGATCATTAAGACGTTCAAATCCAACGTGAACAAAGTGCTGAAAAGACAACTGTCTGTTAAAAAGTCACATGAAGTGACTCCAGCTTTAAACAGTCTTGACACTTTTATAGCTGTATTGTACAACCCACCATTCAACACACGCCCAAACCCTAATGCTTCCCATCACCTTCTTCCAGCATGGCAGACAAAATTCTAAATCAATATATGAAATAAAAACAGAACATGCATCAAAACACTTTGATCCAGTTTAATGTTTCTTTATTCTTTTTGTAAACAAAAAAAGAGAGTATGATCCACCTAATGTTTTTTTCTCTTCTAAAAGCTACAGATTTACTACAAATGCTACTATTATTACTATACTAATTACTATTATTATGCTATTATTACTATTATTATGTTTTTTCACTTAATAAACCTTTTCTGTTCAACAGCTATTGATTTACAAACTAAAAAAACTGGACTGTTTTTAAATGACATCAGCCACTGTGAAGGAGAGCACTTTTAATGTGTACAAGAACAGCAAGCAGAAACAGATATTTAATCTATATCAATATACCTTTAGTTCATGAAGATGTTTGCTATTGAAACTGCAGAATACAGTTTAACCAGTAAGATTATACTGCATTACAGGCAGCACAGTAACATTGCAATCACAGGAATTCCTTCAGACACATAAGGCCTCCTGAATTAAATTATATTACTACTCAGTGACTGAATTGTGTCAAATAGGTTACATTTCACTTAAATAAAAGGGGGGAAAAAAATCACATTTTAAAAAGGTGATAATCTAAGATGAATATATTTTTAAACCACTGAAATTCCCCAAAAATAACTCCAACCTAGTTTCAGATGTGATCAGGTCATTGACACAAATGGAAATATTTCAGGATAGAAATGATGGTCCTCTTGTCTCCACAATAGACATAAATCTCAGTGATCATCAGCTTTATAGAAACACCGAAAACTAGCGTGAAAACATGCACATATGCTGTTTGTACGTTTGTCTGCAGTTTGGATTGGTAGCACTAAAATCAAGAGAGCGAGATTTAAAAAAAATACGTGTTGCAAACAAACATTTACTTGACAGCATTGTCTGCAAATGCGAAGTTATTGGCAAATTTGCAGGTATTTGTATTTACCACATGGCGTTATATCAGAGTGCGCCATGCACTGGCAGCGTACTGCATACCAGAGATAGCGAGCAACGCCAAAACAGCAACGGTTGGACAAAAATGGTCACACTCAAACAAGCTTAAGACACCATTTTGAAAATCCACCGATTTCTGGATAACAACTTCGAGATGCCATCTTGCCAATTACTACCAGATTAGCTACCGTTAGAATGGCGAGGCAACCATTCCGAAGCACTCCATACAGGAATCTGCGCGAGTCACATAATAGTAATGTTAGCTTAGCTTACAAGCTAGCATGAAAAGAGCTACAAACCCCGCGGTTGCATCCTTGCATACATCGGCACACGCTGCCGCTAATTAGCACGCTAACTGGTACAATATACGCAAATTACAATGAAAAGCAATCCCAACAGGCCAGGCCGGATTGCGCCCGACAACGTGTGCTAAATTTAACGCCTGGCAGTGCGCAACTTAAGATGAAAACCATTCCGATCGGCCAGGTAGAGTAAATTTGAGCCCGCTATTTCAGCTAGCAGGTTAGCTTAGCCAGCTATTCCCCACTGTAGCCACCACGGAGGACAATTGAAGGGATACGGAGTGAAGAAAAAAAGAAAAAGGGAGGAGGGGGGGACAGAAACGAACAACTAAAAAGTCGACACATGTACGTTCCTGTCCTCAACAAAAAGTACCGTGCTAAACTTACCAAAACCACTCGGTCGAGTAATAAAAGATTCCCCGTGTTTGAATGCGCTCTCTCCGTGTTGTGTACACTCTGCTTCGGATCGTTGCGGACTGGCTCTGCTACAGCAGCGTTTTGACGAGCCAGTAGCGCTGGGAAGACAGCTTTCACCCGGAGAGACGGCCACTGTGTGGGGGATGGGGATGCACTGCCGGGAGGGAGAAAGGGAGGGAGGGATGCAGGGATGCAAGGAGAGAGGAGGGGGCACGTGCCCGCCGACAACATAAAGTGCAGGGGGATCTAATAATAACCCAATTATAGGCATTTCACGTAGATTAATTTATTCAGCCATTTTAAATAAAGATGAAACTCTACGTGAGAAATATTTAAATATAGTAAATGAGTGGTTTGAGTTAGCAGAAATAGCTATGTAAGTGTGTGCATTATTATTACTATAATTTTATTGTTGTTGCTGTGATTTGGTCATAAGGAGCGCTGTGTAAAAATGAAACTGCAGCATAGTCAGAAGTTCACGACCAGTAGGCAACGCTGACGTCGTCTACTGTCTTCTTGCCCCAGACAGAATCACAATAGCTCCTTCAAAGCAAAGCAGCGCCATCTACTGGTCACAAAATATACTGCAGCAACATGCGTTCGTAAACGACAGGGAATCTCGGAATTTCTAATATCCAAGTGGGAATGATGAAACAATGAGAGTATTTCTAAAAAGAGTTTCCTTCCAGGTTAAAAATGTTATAAAGGAATTTCACCTAACCCTCGTGTCAGTTCGGATTTTTCCCCACTCATACACAGACATTCCTCCAATAAAGTTATATATGTTTATGTTGTCGCTATGTGTGATGTCTATGTGTGATTTAACCAACTACCTTCAGAATTCACATAACCGGATAAATAAAGTCCATCTGGGTGTGATTTAAGTCTCGCGTTGTTTTAATCTTTATGTGAAAGATTCACCAAAACGTAGACTAGACAAGATAGGCAAAAAACAAAAAAAGCGTGAAAAGGTAACTCAGAAGAAGCCTACTCCTGAGTACCCAATTGTGTATTTGTCCATGGAGCCAAATATGGTGTACACATATAACTAAAGGTCTTCTTGTCAGATGAGACTGAAATGCAGCTTTTTGGACATCAAACTAAACATTAATTGTGCTGTAGGACAAGTTAACGTTTAGAGAATCCTTGCATGCCTTAATGGGAAGAAACCCATCCAATTTAAAGGAACTGGAGAATTTCACAAAAACATACAACTTCCAGCTGCACCTGCTGCAAAATATAGCTTTGTAAAGTAGGCTACTGACTTGGGGAGGGTGAGTACACATAATCATTCTGTTATTCCTTTTTTGTTTTAGAAATAATTAGACTAAAATGTTTTTCCATCTCAGGAAGAATAGTTTTATCTGTTCTTTTATGTAGCCAAACTCCCAGGCGTTTGTTGTCTTCTGCCACTTCTGTTTCTTTTCCATGAAGGTAAAATGTACTTATCTTGTTCATCCTAAAATCAACAATTATCTCTTTTGATTAGTTTGTGTAATAGTCTATCCCACAAAGGGATTGAATAATTTTTATATTAGGCCAATATTCTTTTCAATTAACAATACATCCTATAATTGCAGAATCATGAGAAAAAAACATACAAACAGTCTAATCTGACCTACTTTGCTGCCACCGTGCGACGCATTCACGCAACATTGCACTCCCTGTTGTATACGTTCTATAAATAAAAATAAAAAAATTAAACGAAATAAAATCGAGTAAAAAAATCGCAATACTACTCTGAAAGACACAAACTGCCTCATTTTCGCGAGTTTCACCTACAGTGCTCTAGTTTTGAAAATGAAAAAAAAAAAAAAGAAAAAAAAATTATTGCACCTAGCACTGCAGGCAACACCTGTGCCCAAATACACTACAGCAGTTCGACTGCACTTATCTGTCCTCTACTGTTTGATTCTGTGCTTGTGTTGTTCTTATTCTCTGATGTAAGTCGCTTTGGAGAAAAGCGTCTGCTAAATGCCTGTAATGTAATGTAATGTAATGTTTGCCTGTAAAGGAGAACTACAGTTCCCAGCGGCCAGTGCGCCTGTACCAAAACAAAGAAGCACAATTATGTGCATAGCTTGGAGATAAATAATATAACAGGGATACGATGTATTCTCATTAATAAAATAGTAAATATTTTTTTAAAAAATGTGAAATTAAACATACAGACGGGGAAAATAATGAGGGAAAGTTGAGCTAACTGAGTCCTCGCGTGATTTGATATTTCCGGAAGTTGTAGCGGCATGAGAAAGAGCTGTCCGAGGTTCTGACAATGTAAGTTGCACTTCCCAATTTTATACTAATTATTCGCATATCCACATGGAATGTTCTAATGTTTTTCACACATAAATGCGTGTAACAGAGTTATTGTTGGGCTGGGTAACTGTTCTGGAAGGGATGGTAGAGACTGGTACAGATTTAGTGAGCTGAACTGGAAATTTTACTGTCCTACTTCATCCTTATCACCCACCCTCTGGTGGTACAATACAAGTACAATACAATTTTTTTTATAATCCTCGTAACTTTTGATTTATCTCTTTTTTTAGTGTTTAAGTTTGGTATTATGGATGAGCCTCAGAAGTCACCTGCTGGTTTGACGACCAGCCCCATTCCCAGCAGCAGCAACCCTTCCAACAGTATATCTGACAGTGTTCCAAAATGCAATGGGAACCAAGAGAGGCGGACAGTGTTACGGGTGTCTGAGTCTCATGGAGTCCAGCTGCTGAATGTGCTGAGATCATTCAGGGAACAAGGCTTGTTGTTTGACTTCACCATCAAAGTCCAGAAACACAGCTTCCCCTGTCATCGCTGCGTTCTTGCAGCATGTAGCGATTTCTTCAGGTATCTATCTATCTATCTATCTATCTATCTATCTATCTATCTATCTATCTATCTATCTATCTATCTATCTATCTAT
>JBAMHX010000010.1:18870237-18881119 GCA_037177515.1 Pseudomugil tenellus
CAAATCAAGTGCAAATAAAAGGTCATGACCTCAGGATGCATCCTGTCCTGATGTCATACCGGGCTGGTTCAAAGTTTTCACATCAGGTGGAGCTTTGTGACTAAACATGTGCATCTTTACATTATTGTATTGTGTCTAGTCGAGGATTGAGGAATAGGAGGATTGGGGGCGTTTGAGGCTAAACCCCTAGCTGTCGCTTCAGATGGCACCAGCAACAGGAGTTTAGCCAGAGGGTACTAGCCACGCATTTCAAGGGAAGTCTAAATAAATCAAACAAGTTATTTCCACTACTCTGTTAAGCTGCTTTTTTAGCACTAGGACATTGCTTGAACATTGTGGTCTATATGACAATAAAATGTCTTGTATTTATGTTTTCATAGCCTTATTTAAATTTCTGCTTGGTATGCTTTTGACTGTCATCCCTTGACATTCTTACTAATTAGATTATTTAAAAAACTGATAATCAAAGTTGTTTTTTGTTTCCAAATACTAAAAGAGGGTTCACAAAAAGCAAAAAAAAAAAAAAGTAAAACAACTTCAGAATTGCAATGACACAGATGTTTGTGTTATGCTGAATAAAAATTAGTTTTAAATTAAAAAAATTAATAAAAGGAAAAAATATATAACTTCTGGTAGACCTGTTTGGTATCGTGCAGTGATAAATGTCATCTTTTTGCAATAAATGAATGAGAGTTTTATTAGAGTGCTTTTAAGAAAGGTCCAGGGTATTCTTTTCATTTTAGAAAGGCCAGCAACATGCTCTCCTGTCTGACCAGCTGTTGTTTTGCAGACTAAACAGGGTGCTTTTATAACGACAAGGGGATCCCACAGGCCAGCAGCTCAGAATGACACTGAGAAGGCTAAAGACAGGTGAGGACTTGATTACACAACACATCCATGCATGAATCCATGTTCATACGTGGATGAACAAATGGTTCACTGACATGCTGCAACACACTTTCATACCCAATGGAGCTGTAGAGTCATTTGCATTTGAGGGGGGGGGGGTTGAGGAGATATGCATGCACATGGAATCTGAACTAGCTAGACCCACAAAGGGAGGTAGCAGATAGGAGAGTGAACAGAGTAGACTGTTCAAAAATGCATCCAAATTTATGTCTGAACAAGGCTAATGCGACGGCTAGGGGTATAGCCCCGAACACCCCCAATCCTCCTATTCCTCAATCCCCGACTAGACACAATACAATAAAGTAATAATGCACATGTTCAGTCACAAAGCTTCACCTGGTGTTGAAGCTTTGAACCAGCCTGGTATGACGTCATGACAGGATGCATCCTGAGGTCATGACCTTTTATTTGCACTTGATTTGAGGTCAATGAGAGAAATAGTTCCAGAGATATAGCCAAAAATATGATTTTCTGTGCATAAAGCGCCACCTGGTGGGAAAACCATGAATCCCAAAATTGAAAAATTTGAGGCAGGTGGTCCCCTTGGGGGCATAAACAGGTATAACGAGTATCAAAATCCAATTGTAAATAATACCAGAGATAAAGCCAAAAATCTTATTTATCGTGAGTAAAGTGACACCTGGTATAAAATCCATTCAAATTCAGAAATTGTGAAATGCAATACAGGTCGTTCCAGAGGTCATGACCTTTAATTTGCACTTGATTTCAGGTCAGTGAGACAAATAGTTCCCGGGATATAACCAAAAATCAGTTTTTTTGTGAATAAAGCAAGACCTGGTGGGGAAACTAGAAATTCAATAATTGTGAAATTCGATGCAGGTCGTCCTCTCGGGGACCTAAACATGTATGAAGAAGTGTCAAAATCCAATAATGAAAATTGTTTGAGCAATCACGCTCACGAGTGATATCCAATGGCGGCGGTGGACGTGGCGGCAGCGGTTGTGATAAAACTATAATATCACAGACACTCCGCGGGATATAATTATTTAAATCTGCTTGAATCATAGACAAATTCTATAATAACAGCAAAGGTGACAACCTCTCTATTGTAACACAACAGGGTTTAAATTGATCAAATGAGTTGTAATCATGTATCTCTTCATAGCTGCTTTATGCCTCTTTGGGTCTTTATCATTTATCATTCTAGTGATTTGTTTACCTCCTTAGTTTAGCCCCTTTAGTCATTTGCCACATAGACATATATAAAGATATGTATATATTAGATATCTATGATTTGCCACTCGGTGCGGGAACAAAACTATGTTCTATCCATGTTTCACCCGGACATATTAAGGAAACGCACCATGGACTCTAATGGGCAAAATGCAGTGAGGGCTGTCAGAAAGAGTAAAGAAGACAAGAAAGTATTAAGAAAACAATTAAAAGCCAGTCACACTTTACTGAAACATGAAGGCATTGATACAGTACCGAGGCCCACCAAGGTAAACAGGAACGAAAATGTTTATTAATAAGAGTATTAATTGAAATATTTGTCACGGACGAAAAAGAGTTAGCTTCAACACACGTAAAGCTGGCTGCAGACAGAACCTGTTAAACACGGTAAATTAATTTCCAGAAGAGGTACAATGGAAAAAGTATCCGTATCCAAGTATTATTAGTTCTGTTAAAAACATTCTCCATTAAAACAAACGTGTTTTAAAAGGAAGTGGGAAAGAGAGAATACTATGAAAATTATTTTTGTGACAGTTTTCACTAATATTATTTGAGCTGAAATCTGCCCCATTTGCAGAGCTTGGTGGTGGCCAACGGAGGGCTGGGAAACAACGTCAGTCGAGAGGAGCTCCTTGCAGCCTTGAAAGAGGTGGGAGAAGTGGAAAACCTGGTCATGCCTCCTCACAAGCCCTATGCTTTTGTCACATACAGGTAAAGTTGAAGCATTTAAGGACACTACCTTACAAGTTATGGGGAAAAGATTTGGGGCATGTAATGGTGAGGTGTTTAATGTCTTTCCTTTCCTGCTCTTCTCTGTAGCGACTTCCTGAATGAATATAACTCTATTATATGCAAAACAAACTACCAATGTAATGCAAAATATTGTCAACGTATCAGTTCAGCTCCATTCATTTCAGTACCAGTTTAAACTTTTAAAAACACTTGTTGGACACAAATGTTGGTTTCAGACCAACTCTCCTGCTGCCGTTGTGTTTCCAGATGTGAAGACAGTGCTCAGAAAGCTCATACCCTCCTTAATGGGCAGAAGTTGCAATGTGGGGAGAACAGTGTCACTCTCTACCTCAGTTATGTTGACTCAGGTAACATGTAACTACAAGTTTCCCTTGGAATAGATTGTTCACACATAGAATCATTTTTACATTTCAGTGAAAACAGTGAAATAACTGATATTATCTTTGCTAAAGCTTTATTTTGTGTGTTATGTATGTTTTTCTTCAGTAAATTATAAAGAGAGAGCATCTGTCCCTTTGCCAGAAGGTTTGCTCTTGGTGGAGGATTTTGTGTCTCCAGAAGAAGAAGTGACGCTGCTCGCTGCTGTTGACTGGTCAAGCACTCATAATGAAGTCACAGGTAAATAGAAGCATGTTTCTCCAGTCAGGTTCCTGTGCTTGTTCACTCTGAAAACGTTAGTCTTTCTAAATTATTCTAAAACTAGTGTAAAGAGGCACAAAAACATTTTTCCCATAGTGTTTGTAACACAGTGATGCATCTTCAGAATCAAGTATTTGACCTCTCTTTTTCTCTTTAAAAAAATTGTGCTTGTAGTTGTAAAATTGCAAAAATTCTTAAAATAAGACGGCACACAGTATGAAGTTATACATTTCTTCTTCTAATTTATTTGAATTTAGACAAACATTATTGTCTAATATCCAAATATCTCAACTCCTAGCTGAAAAAGCTTTGAAGCACAGAAAAGTCAAACATTATGGCTTTGAATTTCGCTATGACAACAACAACGTCGACAAGGACAAGCCATTATCTGCCGGTAAGCTGTCATCTGTCTGTCTGTCTGTATGTATGTATCCATCCATCCTTTCTTTGGCTGTCAACATGTTAGGATCTTGCTTAATAATTCTGATGTTTTGAACTCTGGTGGAGTTTGTTTCATTATGTGGTGTCAGTGTAATTTAACAGAAAGTTGTGTGTTATTAGCTGCTTGAAAATAGCAACGTGAAATAACTTAATAAGCATGTTGACTATGTGTCTCTGATCAAAGGTCTTCCTGAGGAGTGTTTACCTGTTTTGGAAAGGTGTTTAAAGAAAGGGCACATCAGCTTCATGCCAGACCAGCTGACTGTTAACCAGTACGAGTCTGGACAAGGTGAGTTAATCTGGTTTCATATTTGTGTCTGACTGCCGCACACACCAATAGTTAGCCAGAATATCAGTGTAACTAAGATATTTTTCTCACAGTATAGTTTTCACCATTAGGAATTGTCATAATCAAACACTGAACAATTCAGATCTACTTTAAGAATTAAGTCAATCATATTGAAGACATTGTTAGTGAATGGTTCTGCAAAGTCTGGGACCGTCTTCAGTGCCATGATACTAGTTACACAGGAGGAAGAAGTACTTTACTGGTAAATCACCACAACTAGAGAGGATGCAATCATTAATGGTTTGCTAATCGATCACTGAAATGTCTTGTATGGTTTCCAGCCACTGTTCTGATTTAGGAATATTGCACATAAGTACATCTTCTCACATGATCACATACAGAATATTTCTAAGATTTGTCATTTAGGGCAGATTTAGTTTCTTTTTCTGTCCTCTCCAGTGGAGTCCAGCAATCCTATCCAAAATCTGTAATGCACACATTTAAGAAATCAAATTATCAAGGGAACCTTTTTAAAGTTCCTGACAAAGCAAAATTTCCCAGCACTCAGACTGTAGTTCTGCGTGCTTTGATGCTGGGCAAAACAAGTTTAAAAAAAAAAGATACATCCCTTCTCCAACAGACCGGAATCAAAAGGCTGAATTCCCTTTATATTCATGTCATTTGGCTCTGTAGTAACGAGTCATATCTTTGGTTCAGGTGTGTTGGAGAAGGGATGCATCTAAAAGTTGTATGATGGAAGATCTTGAGGACTGGACCTGGTCTCCCCTGCTGCTAATCTTTACTTAATGTCTATATTTTACGGGCTGATGATCAGAAAAGCTTTCATATTTAAAATAGAGATTTTTCTTTCTCATATTTGGCTGTGCCTTGCATAAAAAAGGAAAAAGGTTGACTTATTGATACCACAAGGTGGCAGCAGAACCTTTTTAAAGTTGCAGCAACCAGGAACAATAAATCTCATTGGACCACAGTTGTTTATCAACGCTGTATGTTTTCTTAATATTAACCATATAAACGGAATTGCGTGACTAATTGAGTGTGATTTGCCATTGAAATAGACTTATAACCTAATTTACATCTTGTCTTTTTGTTTTTAACACAATCAGGTATTCCTCCTCACGTGGACACTCACTCTGCCTTTGAGGACACTATCCTTTCTCTGAGTCTGGGCGCAAAGGTAAACATGTTTAAACATCACCTTCATCTCCAGATAGGTCGCTTGTAGCTGAAATTTACACTTAAAGTGTCAAAAGAAAACTGATGTTCACAAAATAGGATCATTTTATTTATTGAGAATATTATTATTATTATTATTATTATTCCTTCTTTGTCTTTGGTTGATCAAATTCAGTAACCTATGTGTGTACAGTTTGTTCAGGTCTTGTGTCCTTGTGATGTTACTGGGAATATTTTGTTACCGTCTTGCTACATCTCATTCTTTTCAATCCAATGGATAGACTGCCAGAATTCCTTATTCAATGTGCTGAGTAATTTACAGTTAATAAAATAGACATTACAGAAGTAGAGGCAAGTAAAAAAACACAAGATACATGCAGGACAAGATATTCCCCTCAACATTTAGTCTTTGAATGTGTTGCATTATACCAGCTGCTGTTACATGGAACAGTGTTGCGGATTTAGTCTCTAGGGCTGGTCGCCGAAGATGAACTTCCATCTGTCCCCACTTGACTGGAAAGCAGAAGCTAGTCTGTTAGCAATCAGGTGTCATCTGTCGTGGCATCTGCCATGCTTAGAGACTGACAGACTGAATGTGGTGCGGGTTTGTGTCAAATGTAGTGCAGTCATTGTCACTGCTTATTCAGGAGAGATTTGGGCCACTCAAAAAGAATATGGAAATCCCATCAATTGCTCAATTTATTTATTTATTTGTATCATTTTTTTATTGTGATTCTGGTATGGGTTCTTCATTGTTTTGTTCTCTGTAAGTTCATACAACTGCAGACTGCAGACATCAGGAAGTAATGAAGACTACAGTCAGCGCCCTTGCATACGAGAGGGCAGCTTGACTTAAGAAAGAACAGATACAAGATGATTAAAGATTTATTCCCTGAATGGTTTGAATCTAAATCTAACTTTCTTTTGCTGATTCGAATAGCTTTATGATGACTTTATTAACAGGAACACTTGCTAGTGAATATATTATTTGCTGCCAGAAACTATGACACAGGATTTCTTTACTTGTCTCTGTATTATAAACATGTAAACAAAATTATATCCTCACACAGACTATATATATTTGCATATTTTTGATGAAAATGACATGAACATGGAGGAATCATGTAAGAAAGATGTGTGAAAATATTAAATTGTAAAGTTAAAACTTTACCTCATATAGCTTTCAGTTGAGTAAATAAAACCTCAATATGAACAGTAACAACTAGTTAATGATACTTTGTCACACTTTATTTATATGCTGTTCACCTGAGGTTGAATTTATCTGCAGAGGACTAAATAAAGTCAGAAAGAAGATATTTTCTGAACAAAAACAAAGAAAAAACAGGCTATTAGAGTGATTTAAGAAGTACAAATAAAATTAGATTAGGATTACAGTGAGGGAAATGGAGACCAAATGCATCATATCATTTAATGGTCTAGCAAAGATGAATTTGAATGTGTGTGTTTATGTGTGTGTGTGTAAGAGAGAGCAAGAGGCGATGAATAGTCTCTTAGGAAAGCTTAGCTTCCAGCATCACTATTGATTTAGTCACATTCCACCAGTTTCATTGATTGTTTAATACTCTGTATACTAACAGCCTTGTCCTGCTTGTGTGTGTGTGTGTGTGTGTGTGTGTGTGTGTGTGTGTTCATGTTCAGTTGTGGTCCAAGGGGAAGGACTGATCATTTGTCTGAGCTGCAGTTTCTCTTACATTCAAACACAAGCCAATATCTGTCTCACTCTCTCACACACACCTTCACAGAATCTAATTTTCCTTCTGTCAGAACGTTGAGAGATGCTGTTTGAAATCGTGTGGATGTAATTTCCCCGTAGAGCTCGTGCCTTTATGTGCTGTAAGGAAACATTCGGATCAAATTCCACTGTTGGGTGGAGATGCTTGTGAGGTTATGAGAGATCACAAACACAACATTATATTGATGGAAATATAATTCCAGTCATTTATATTCATCACCTTAATAATTATTCTGTTTGATACATATCTCCTGTATTATAGATGTCAGAATAAGTAAATCGGATGGCTTAAGAAGAGTTTTGGTGTTAATGCCAAAAGTTTTAAGTCCTGTTTGAAGTTTTAATAGTTTCAAACATCTGCTAAACTTTTTCAGTCTGGATTTTATTTTCCAATTTTGAGAAAATAATGCAACTCTCTAATTAAAAAGGGCTGTGTAAAATGGGATGATTCCTGTTTTCTTTTGTAATGATCATTTTCTGTGACTAAAGATTTTTAGATTGGGGTTGTGGTGTTACTTTGTGCTGCATGCTTCATGGCTAAACATGATTGTATGTTGCTGCTTACGATGCCTGTCTGCATCTTCTCACAGACAGTGATGGAGTTCCGACATCCTGACAGCCGCACTGTTGCCATGGTATTGCCAGCAAGGAGTCTCCTAGTAATGAAGGGAGAAAGCAGATACCTCTGGACACATGGGTGAGCTAAACTACCAGACTGATTGTCTTTCTCTTAAAAAAAAAATAGTTTATGAGGTTTGGTTTCATTTCTAGAGAAGTGATTTTATGCAGGCGCATTTTTTTTTTTTTTTAAAAATGTCCAGGTCTTGTTATGCTTTTTTGTACAACATTATAGCTTTTTCCCCCCTGGTGTAATCATTTACCATGATTTGCTGAACTATATGCTCCACATTTCTTTGTTTCAGTGCTCAAAGTTGTTTACTTTAACAAACACAACTGTCTCCTATCATCTGTAAGGATTACACCAAGAAAGTTTGACATGGTACCAGCATGTGAGCCACATTCTACTGGTCACATAAAGCCTGACCTGGGTACCCATAGCAGTCTCACTTTGAGCAAGAGGGGCACTCGTACATCTTTCACTTTCCGCAAGATCAGACACGAACCCTGCTGCTGTGGTGAGAATATTTTCTACTTACAAGTCTGCTTTTCCATCATTATCAGTGTTAGACTAGCCATTTTTTAAACGTGGGGGCAAAATAGACATCCTCGGGCTTTAATCTTGCCCTCAACATCTGTGGAACTCAAATAGCTCTGAGAGGGACTAATATCGAAATGACATGCCAATGGTGTGATGAAGAATAGTTTAAGTTCTACTGGGGTTCGAACCTGCATTGAACATCTGCCTTGTTAGTTATTCAGGATGACGTAACTGTGAGTCTGTATGTTTAAATGTTTCTCTTTTGGGAAACGAGATGTAAAATCCTTCCATCTCCTCCATCTCTCCAGCCTTCCCCTCTGCTTGTGACAGTCAGAGAACACCCTCGCCTTCTTCACCATCCATACCCTCAATTCCCAGCTGCCATGCTGCCGCAGCCCGTTTGGAAGAGGAGTATGTTCACCAAGTGTACGATGCTATTGCCTCCCATTTCAGTCGTACTCGCCACACGCCATGGCCTCGCGTTTGCCACTTTCTAACCTCCCTCCCACCCGGCAGCGTGCTGGCTGATGTAGGCTGTGGAAATGGGAAGTACCTTGGAGTGAACCCACAGCTGGTCACAGTGAGTCTCATCTTATGTCACTTCTGACACTGAAGTATTCATCATTCTGACTGACGGACTTTGTTTACGATCTTACATGACAGCCTTAAATTGTCTACAGTGTAAAAACAGGAATGCAGTTTGTGGTCAGTGTCACGGTTACATTTACAAACTCATTTAGAAACGTATACCAAATTGCTTTATTGTTAAATAACACTTACAAGGACAACAATAAGAGATGGCAATTCAGAAAAAAGGTAAAAAATAGTCAATGGCTAAACTTTTTTGTTAATTCCTAAATGGCATGAGAGACAGATCCTGGGAGTAAAAGGCTGTTGGGACATTTTAAACATGTTAACATCTGCATGCCAACCATTGTATCAACATTTTAAAAATCACTATTATCATGTAAAAAGATGTTGGGCAGAGCTAATCATTTAGTTTATGCAGAAGGTAAAATGTTTTTCATTTAATGTTTGTATGTTTTAGGCTGCAGGGGAGGGGGGGAGGTCAAATTACCAAAACCATCCAGGACCTTTTGATTGTCTTTATTGGAAATTGTGCAGAAATATTGGGATACTTGATTCTGAAACATAAAATACAGAAGGACCCATTAATAGATACTGAACAACTCAAATTCGATTAACAAATTTCATTATAAAATTGATTATTTGATTATCATCCAACAAGAGTGAATAACTGGACACTCCCAGGAAATGTGGAAAGGATCTGTACAGTAGTTCCCTTTCTCTCTTGTGTTTTCCATAACTAGGCTGACTTATCCGAATTATTTTTTATGCATTTTAAAGTGCTTTTTTAAATCTAAATACATTTTTGTGACTTTTTATGAAAAGGACAGTTGCTTTTTACAGATGTTCAGCTAATCATTTGATGCAAAAAGCTATTCTAGATTTTAAAAGCTAAACTCTTCTTCCAGTTGTGATTATTCTTAAAATGAAACAAATAATCTGCATTTTAAGCTCTATTTATTGTGCTTTGTAAATTAAATAAGCACGCAGTCCAAATGTTATCGGGTAGAAATTTCTGCACTGTGAAGTATTGAAGCAAAGCTTCAATAATTATATATTAGCAGCAGATTGAAAGCAAAGTCCAGCAGCATTGACCTGTGAATCAACAAACACAGCAGTATTCACAGTTTCAGTGCTCTGCTCTCTCCTAAAAATGTGACACATTAGCTGCATGAAGCCCTCAGCAGCCAATTGGGGGTCAGATGTATCTCCTCCAGAATCATGTTTGTTTTGCATCATTACATCATTCTTTGGCGAAAGGTTTCAGCTGCTCTTCTTTCTGATGCTCTTGAGGATTGTGAGATAGCAGATACTCTTTGCACTGCTCCAGTATTACAGTTCACTTGAAGTGAAAATGTACGGAGCAGTTAGTAACACATTGGACGGTGAAATCCATGTTTCTCTCTGATTTCTGCTGGATGTCGTCTTTGCATTAGCTCAGTTTCCATGGTAATATCCTAATTTTGTGTTTACGTATGCACATGGGGATATTCATGTTTGGGATTTGGAGGTACATGTAAGCAGCTTATCCTGACTCAGGCTGTAATAAATTATCACTGAGAACGCTGATTATGCAGGTCACACACTTTTGTCATTTTTTTCCCCCCCAATTTCCTCTTCACCCTGTTCCCCCCCCCCCCCCCTCCCGCTCTTTAATCCTTTCCGCTTTCTCTCCATCTCCTGTTCCCGCTTCAGTTTTATCCTGCTGCAGTTTAACACTTTTAATATTGTCAGCTTTAATTAAAATGAAGATGGCTGACCTCATGTGTGTAGTAAATCTTACCATCTTATCACCTCTGTCTCTTTTGGGAGGAGACGGTATGAAGCGTGACTGACTTGCTCTGTGAGACTGAATGTGTTGAAAATGATTAGCACTGCCATCCAGCAGGAGGGGGGGGGGGGGGGGGGGGGGGGGGGGGGGGGGGGGGGGGGGGGGGGGGGGGGGGGGGGGGGGGGGGGG
>JBAMHX010000010.1:18889071-18911113 GCA_037177515.1 Pseudomugil tenellus
TATATATGTATATATGTATATGTTGCCACTTAGAAAATATGCAAATGTGGACAAATTGTCACATTGTTTAAATTTTCCAAATTTGCCCCCCTCTTTGTCTTAAATTCCTACTTTTTTATTTTCCCTTTGAATTGGCTCTTTTTTTTATCTTTTAACAGTTATGTAAAGGGTTTTGTGGATACTCATATTTCTGAGACCCTAGAGTGTGAAACTTTTTTTTCATTCCTTCTATTTGTGATTTGGCCTAAACATGATTTGCTTTCAAAAAAGATGTACGTGACATATCCAGTCTTACTCATTAGTTGTAGACATTAGCTAAAGAATAATTTATATCCTAAAATTGAGTGAATAATAAAGATGAACCTAGACATACAACTTTTTTGGGAGTTTCTGGATTTGGAATATGAGTAAAGAAGGTGGGAATGACCATAAGTGATGCAGACTGATAAATCAGTGCAGGTATTTGTGCTCATTGCCGCACAGGTGTACAGATACGTGTGGAGTTAATGTGGTCCTCTGTTGTAAGATGATCCAGAAACTGCACACAAACACATTTGACTGTGTGGAAACTGTACCAGACCAGAATGTTGATTCTTACATCTGGTTTTATAAGTGGCAGGTGTCACAGGGAACAGGAAGTGGTGAATATTTTGAATTGTTTAAATAAATATAAGATTAAGTGGCTTTATGGACAAGAGTCTTCATGCTGAAGAGTAAGGAGTGCTGTCGTTTATAAATGTATTCAATTGATGACAGTTTAATAAATAATGAATAGATTAGTTGATTAATCCAGATAGAAGTGGTGATTAGCCAAAAGTAGATTAAGAGAATCTTACATTGTGTCGTTTCCTATCAGCTCATCGGTCAAATGATCCCATTTTATTTATGCTTAATAAAATAAGTCTTTCATTATCGTGAGGGTTCACGTTCACTTATGATCTGAAATATGTTCTCTTCAAAGAGAGAAAATGTTTGAAACAACAAAAAGTTTCAGACTGTGCATTAAACACATTTGTATACTATGTTTTCCCTGCTACTTTACCCACCTACTGTTTAAAGAACAGCTGACTGTACATTACTGTCAGGCAAATGCTGCGTGTTGGCCACAACCACAGAGACTTTATTGGTTTTTCTTAGTACATTTGTCTTGTCCTAGGTCTCTGGGAAGTTGTATCAGCTATTATCCCATGGATTTTCAAACTAATTTTATCTGACCTTGGACCTTATTCTCTTTGTTTACCCTGGATCTGTCAGCATCTAATTAATCTTTTGAGGAATTGTGTCATTTTGGGTTTTATGTATTTTCCAGCAACATTTTTCTTATGTTCTGTCTCAGTTTCTGAACATTTTACAATAGCAATTTATATCACATACTAAATTGATTTCGTAGCCTAAATGTTGACATGCCATGAATCCGAATTAACTTAATTATATATATTTTATTTACGCATAATTTTAATTTTGAAATGTATCTTGAAGTTTGCTTTAAACTCTGAGAATCTAATTAATTTCAGAAATTTGATTTGGTTTTAAAAAAAAAAGAAAACATGTAACACCTTGAAAAACTCTGTGTTGTGATTAATTCACAAAGTCAATGTTGCTTTAATGGCATAAACAAGCCTTTATATGTCTTTCATGCATGCAGGCCCAGTTGTGAATGATGGTGGTTTGAGCTGGCTGAGGAAGAACTATCAGAGGATGAAGGAGCAGGCAGAAAGGGAACAGCGCAGCCTCGATGATGTGGTGGCCGAGCGATATGGGGTGAGAAATGAAGGACCATTAAATGCCTCACACATTCTGCTGGGCTCATACTGTACAGAGGGATACATTGCATTACATTAGACATAAAGATAAATATTTCTATGAACGGAAGCATTTCCCCAAAGTGTAATGATTCAGGGGGGGGCGAGGACACCAACCTGATACAAAGCTGACACAAACACCTTCAAAAGGACTGCCAGAGTGTTGCCACGCTGCGCTTACTAGAGGTGTAAATCCAAACCACTAATGTAGACTCGATACACATTTTGGTACATTGCCAACAAAACAATATGTTGATGATACGCTGCAGCTCCCTGCTCATACAGTCTGATACAGTTCACCCCATTCATGATGCAAAGAGATGTATTAGTGATTTGAGAATGATTTGACTTCACAACCTCACTTTGTTCTGTATGATTTTATAATGTGATTCAAAATTATTCAACATAATCCAAAGAATTCATAAATACTCCATCCATCTATCCATCTTCTACCGCTTATTCCCGAACGGGGTCGCGGGGGGGCTGAAGCCAATCCCAGCTACACAGGGCGAGAGGCAGGGTACACCCTGGACAGGTCGCCAGCCTATCACGGGGCCACACACATAGACAAACAACCATGCACGCTCACACTCACACCTATGGCCAATTTAGAGTCTCCAATCAGCCTAATCCCCAAGCTGCATGTCTTTGGACTGTGGGAGGAAGCCGGAGAACCCGGTGAGAACCCACGCTGTGTGGAGTTTATAAATACTCGTGTTTTTAAAATAATTTGACAATTACTTTGTCTTCTCTCTCTCACTGTGAAGGATGTACGCATACTTAATTGTTTTATATAAAGCAAACCAATAAATCCAACTTCAAAAGAAAATGAAATTTCACATGGTACAGACAGGATTGTTTTTATTCATAATAAACACTAAATTAAAAAAAATGGGTTTGGTTATGTTTTTAATCTCCTTATTTATATACACATTAGAACATTTTAAAAAAATTCTTTCTGGTTTCATGATAAAATAAAAACACAAGAACCATTTCCAAACAGTCCTTATATTTATTTCTGTCTGTAATTTGTAAAGTATTTTCCAAAACACTTTAAAAACTTCTGGCCATCTCTTCAGATGTTGTCTCGCTTTCCTCCATGTTTGCTAACTTTGCCACTCAGCTCCTGTATATAATAAATATTATTATGCATTAATTAATGTATTATGTATGTAATATGTATTAATAAAACAGATAGAAGATAATGGAGATGTGTTCCAAACGCCTCGAAAATGTGTTTGCAGAGATAAACAATGTGATCATGGGTGTGCATTTAGCTAGCAGCACCCCGAAGATACAGATTAAGTCTCTATTCCTGTTGCTAACATACAAAGATGACTTTCTATAAAAATAATTGGTATTTATTGAGTTATCAGTGTTGGTGCCCCCCCCCCCCCCCCCAATGTATTGCTATGGGTAACACTGACACTTAGTTTAAATAGAAGCAAAATTCAATTGAATTCAACTTTATTTGTATAACGACAATGTTGTCTAAAGGCGCTTCACAGAGATCGGTCAATAAAAAAAAAAATAGCCTATATAGGGAACCAGCAAGATTGCATCTAATCTTGACTTTGATCAAGATTTGATGCAATCTCCCATCCTGAGCAAGCATGAGGCGACAGTGGGAAGGAAAACTCCCTTTTAACAGGGAGGCAAAACCTCCGGCAGAACCCGACTCAGGTAAGGCAGCCATCTGCCTCGACTCGCTGGGGTTACAGGGACAAGAAAGACAGATAAATATACATGGCAGCTTCTATCCAGGAAGACCTGCAGATAAAGAAAAATAAGAAGTAAGACCTGCAAAAAAGGAGAAATAATAAATAAGACCTGCAGAAAAAAGAGAAATAGGCTAATGATGCCAGTACTGTCCAATACATGGAAAATAAGCAGCAGAGATAATAATTGGAAGTCCTCAGTGCATCATGGGATGTCTGGCTAGACTATCCCTAACTGTAAGATTTGTTGAAGAGGAAGGTTTTAAGTTTGATTTTAAAGGCAGGGAGGGTGTCCGCCTCTCGTACTCGTACTCCATACTGGGAGCTGGTTTCATAAGAGTGCAGCTTGATAGCGCAAGTCAAAAATGACTTGCCTGTCCTGGCAGCTCGACAAAGATTTAGACACACACACAAGCACACACACTCACGCACACTGTGAGTATTTCCAAGTGACTAGACACAATGTTCTATTATTAATGTATTTTGAATCCACACATTTAGCACTTAATGTACTTAAGTCACTTTCACCAGCCTCAGCATGTGCGCTGCAAGTCGACTATAGAAAATGTCACTGCCAGAACATTGTGTTTTATGTGTGTGTGTGATTTCTGGTGTTTAACTGGCCAAATCAATTTCTTTCCATTTTTCTTTTGACAAACTCTTAGGTTCATGAAGATAATCAGTTAATTTTTTGAGCAAGATAAAACAATTGAACACATAACCTGACATAACATGGTTCTATTTATTTATTTTCCTGGCTTTGTGGCTCTTTTTAAGGCTTATGAAGAATTTTCCTGGCAGCACGCCTTTAATATGTGTTTGCATGTTTCTCTTTTACAGTCAATGGAGGAATTTCAAAAGAGACTTGCTGATGCAGAAAAAGCTGTGTATGGTCAGAAGAGAGAAGACAGAGACTACTCAGTAAGAGATAGGTGGAGGAAGGAAGATGATGAGAGCAGGGAAAGATGGAGGAGAAAAGGAAAAGATGGTCACGACCAGGGTCGATGGAGAAAAAGTGAAAGAGACTCACCTTCGTGTGATGAAGGGAGACACCGCAGCGGAAGGAGAGAAGAGGGGGACAGACATCGAGGAAGAGGGGAAGAGAAAGGCAGAGATGGAGACAGGTATAGAGAAAGAGATAGAAGCTGGGATAGAGAAAGAATGGGAAAAGAGAGGGAAAGGGATGGAGAAAGAAACAGAGAAACTGAAAGGGATAGACATAGGGACAGAGAGCGAGATAGGGATGAAGATAAAGAAAAAGATGGATCAACTGTGATGTCATCCTCATCTGGACAAAGTTGGAATCAGCGTTCCCTCTCTCTTGGGTCACTTAAAGGTCGTTTCCTTAAACCCTCAGAGGATGACCACATTGGTGAAGGTTGGTTCATCTTGTTTATATCTCATATATACGAAGTAACATCCGAGGTGGAGAGCAGTGGTTTTAATCAGCTAGTTTATGTGTTTTTTTTTTAATCTTTTTTGCTAAAAAGCAACAGTAATGATAAAATCAGTGATAGAAAAGAAAATCTGTCCATTTTAAACCTACCAAACAGCTTTGGCATGTTTTTTTTCCTTTTGGTTTCTATTCAGCACCTCAGCGTCCTCCTGCAGCACGTCCATCCACAGGGTTCATGAAACCCAGCTCTGATGATGAGGATCCGCATCCAAACAACAGTACTGTTTCTGCCTGGAAGAAAAGCAGCACATCTACTAAACCTGACAGCTTTGACAAGCGGCAAGAGGAAAAAGAGGTGGAGGCTAAGAAAGCTGTAATCACTCCTGAAGACTCTGTACCAACAAGGTTTGAGGCTTTTCATGTCATTGCAGTGAATAAGAAACTTTGACAAGACATTGTGTTTTTGTACGTCTCAAATGAATCGATCTGATGAAACTAGAAACATGGTTATAAACGCTTATTTAAGTGCAAATGCTAAACGTTAAACAGGACTTGTCTAAAAGGAAATAATCACTGCCGTTCCATTTATTAGGATCATGTTGTATTTGAAGTTCTTTTAAAAAAGTTATTTTTTTGTTTCACACAAATGCAATTAGCAGAAAGCCTGAGATATTAAAATGTATTTACAAAGACTTACAGACATGAATGAAGATCATATAAACTGATTCAAGGAAGGTAAAAACAACAATGGTTCATTTTAGGTTTTCCTATGTTTTTAATTTGTTGTTATCGGCCACATGTCAGTTCTTTTTGCCTCATTAGGCTAAGTTGTTTGGGTAAACTGGCTCCCAGAATCCCTGCAGCATGAAATGAGTCTGCAGTGTAGCAGCAGAAGGAAATGACACTGTGAGATGTTTAATAGCCTAGAACGATTCTTCCCAGTCTGCAGATAGGATCCTCTCAGGCAGGGCTGTAATGGTCATGGGGAGGCCACGAAGAGTCGAATGAATCATAACGGATAAACATTTTAAGTGAGTTCAGAAGCAAAAAAAACTAAACGGTTAAATTAAACAGTCCAGAAGTAGAGTATCCAACGTAGAATGATGGAATATTTAGTTTGCTAAAACTACATGTTCAGATAGTGGGTTATAGAGAAACTCCAGAGGAAAGATTGGGACATGAACTTCTAATTTAGTGGGTCGCTACTATTGCAATGTGGTTTGTAAAATCAAATACTTTGGAATTGTGTGTTTCATTTACATTTTTCTTACATGAACAGTTCCTAAAATCCCCTTTTCCACTCTTGGCTTTCATACACTCTGTCTAGAAACGAGAGTGACAGTGAGGAGAAAGAGGAGGAGGAGGAGATTCTCTTGCTGTCAGAGGAGGAGATGAACAAATTGGGATCAAAGTTGATAAAGGCAGAGATGATGGGTAACCAGGTGGGTCAGTTATGTATTTCTATTAGTATTCAAAATACAAAAGTCAGTGTGCAAAATGACTCCACTGTCTTCTAATATCAAATGCTGTAGATGTCGACATTCTGGTAATCAGAATGATTTTAATTTTGCCTTGAGCGACCTTTTATTGGGAAATTCTTCCAGTTGTCATTTTACAAAGTAATTTTTTCATTGCAGTGAAATATTTTGCGCCAGCTCGATCTTCTTTAGGTTTAATTGCAGTAAACAAACGCTTAAAGACTGCTTGCTCGCTTTTAAATGCCACTGCAAATTTACAGACCATTTTTGCTTTTGAGGCTACAAACCTTCTAAAATATGACGTTCTTGTATGTTTTAGAATTACAACCAATTTCTGACTTCTACTGTTTATGCAATAAGAATATAACCTTGAATATCTTTCATTTTTTATTTATTTTTGGCTATCTTTAAAATTGAATAATTGAAGCTGAGAGTCATTATTTTATTTATCTAAAAGTTAATGCTGCAAAGCTAATGTACTGGAACTGGTTCAAGTTGATAAAAATCAAAGTAACATCCACATGAATGCCTGAGGTTATAACGTGATTAATGTGTTTCTTCTCACCTGTCGGTGCTTTTAATGTTGTAGCTGACTGGTGTACTGGTGTAAGTTTACTTAAACCTTATATGATAGCTGAAGTGTACCAATCCTAATGCATATCTTTTTTCTTCAATTTGTATCGGAACTGATGGGGATTGATTGATTTATGCCATTCATCGATCTGAACACTTAGCACCACCTCCGCCTGTCTTTACTTGTCAGTGTTACAAGTGGTACTGAGATCTCTTATAGATGGTGTTTCAGTGCTGTCTGCCACAACATAAACACAAATACTTCCTCACTGCTTTAATCTTCCACTTTAGCAACCAGAGAACAAGCTTCTCTCTAATAGTAAATCAATCACTTGTATTCCTAAATGTACTAGAATACATGTCTTTATGTTTTTGCAAGATGCATATACTGCTCATGCAGTTGTAAGCCGTGTGCTTTATGGTAGATATATTTACAGTGTGGCCAAACTCACTCATATGGACGTTAACAGCAAAGTGCTGCTGGACAGGTAATCTTTAAACTTTTCTCCAGAAACTTGTTCAGTACAATCGTCTTTGTGCTGAATGAGACGGAGTCTGTCCTGAACGATAAAGGTGCAGCATAGAAAAACAAACATTCAAACCTCAATTACAGATGGGTGTTTTGACTTGTGTTGCACTGAGTTCTTAGTAAAGTCATTTAAAACTTGCTTTTCCATGTCCTGGTGTTCAACTGAAAGGCTTGCATTTACTGTAATCCAGTTGTTCTAGTCTTTATATACATTTTTAAAAAGGTGGTATTGCAGAAACTTTCTGCCCACCAAAAAAAAAAAAAAAACCAAAAACAAAACACTGATACAGAAACCCCAATTTATTATTTTACTGTTTTTCTTTTTTGATATATAAATATTTATACAGTATATATGTGTATGTTTGTTTCAGGCCATGGTTGAGAAGCTGAAATCGCAACTGGAAGCAGCTCATAAAGCCAAAGAGAACCATGCTGCCAGAATGAAGCAACATGAAACGGCAAAATCAAACCAGGTTTGTAGTTTCATATTTAAAGCATGTTATATACTCCCCGAGAAGCAAGAACCTTTTTCTTTTTTTCAACATCACCAAGACGTTATTTTGGTCCTACGGACGCTTTTAGGGCCATAAACATATATACATAGACGCCGCATTGGTTCCTACGTCATATGGCAACAATGTTGCCATCTTGGTCCTGGGAAGTTATCAGTTTGCAACAGGGCCACAGTCCTGCAGGTTTTCCATGTATCCCTGCTTCAGCACACCTGACTCAAACTAAAAAGTCATTGTGCAGAACTTCTTTTGCTGTTGGATCCATGTTGGAAGTTAGGTGTATTGGAACAGTCCTAAACGAAGGGAGGATACTTGGTTCTTCTGCTGTTAGGGGCTGAACAAGCCATGAACACTTTTTATCCGTGCAGTTTTATAGTTTTATCGCTTTAAAAAGAGTGCATCTTAAGCAGAGCAAATGGCTGAGAACACCGCTCTGACGCGGCACGGTGAACCCCCTCCCCTTCCTGAAAACTTTAGTGCGCCATCTCCTGCAAAATATGCAATATGCGAAATGTATATTATCATAGATGTGCATAGAATAGACTGAGATGGCAAATATAGCATAAAATAGCTTTAACTATGTCATGATAACACATATGTACAAATAGATGCATTGTGACACCTTTTAAACCAAAGGGTTATAATTTAACTAGCTATTATAAAATAAAACCAAATCAGCTGGAAAGTTTTACAAATGCTTATTATTGTACCCAGTTTAAATGAAACACTTGTTCAGTTGTGTGACTTGTGTTAGTTAAATTAGCTTTCTTACCTGAACCAAGATGGTGAATATGCGGAAGCTTCCCCTGCTGTTTTATACCTTTTTTTGTTAGGGCCTATTCTTATTCTTGGTTTTGGGACTGTTTTAATTAGTCTTTTTGCTTTAGATGCAGGGAAAACCAAAAACAAAATGGATGTATATTTAATACTAAATAAAAAAAAACAAAAAAAAAAAAAACTAAACAAAACCAAAAAAACTTCATATATTTATTCTATGCTCTTTAAATATGTGCTAATCCTGAGAGATTTTGTTAACTGTGCTGATAACCACACAATTAATCCATATTTACTATATATAGTAAACACACTCAGATAAAAACATTCCTGGAATACCATGCAAATTTCACACACATACTCGGATAAACTCCCACATGCAGGTATATAAACTCTGAGAGCAGACAGCGATAAGGGCATGCAGAGGTCAGCAGATTCCCTTTAACAGCACACACACTCAGATTTATCATTTGGCTGACAACTGCACCCCCCCATTTACACAGAAATAGTTTCATTAAGATGTAAATAAAATCTGAGCTGCTGGCTTCTTCTATTGCTTTAAAAGGAAATTTGTGTGTTTAAAGTCTTTCTGCCCATCACTTCTTACAACTTGTCATCTGTATGGAAACTGTTTAGTCGAGCAGTCTCTTAATGAGAGATTAATGTTTTTCAGTATGTTAACACTCTGGGCCCCAGACGCTGTGTCCTTATATTCATGTCTCTTTCTGTGCGTCTTTTACTGGAAAACAAGGATCATCTCTTCTACTGTTACTCTTAAGGGCTTCACACACACTCAGAAACATGTGCAGATAAATGGCGGCGTATATCTGACATGAGCCGACTTTAGAGAAGTTTCCAAACACACAGACAGCAGTCACGATTATTATTTGAGCTATAAGTCAGTATTTGTGAGTTTAGCAAGGTTCATCTGCAGAGGGAGACATGCTTTCCTCTCCTCACAAAGCGCTGAAGTGAAATACTACAGTTTCATGGAAGATGTCATAATTCTTAGGTTTTAGTGCACTTTATAGACGAGATATACTTTATCAAGCTGAACATGAAGTTCTGTTGATTTGCAGTCATTTGATTCCCCCCAATGTTTGTCTTTTTATTGAATATAGTTGGCTGATCTTCACTGTCTAGTGTTTGGCCTCATGTTTGGTTGTTTTCTACACATGGAGCCTTGAAAGGTCAAATTCTGTCTACTTGATGTGGAAAAATATTCCTTTTATTACTTTTTGATCACAGTCATTTTATCATCTGCACCTCCTTCCTGACTTAGTCAACCGTCTGTATGTCTCTACTTGTCAGGTTGAACTTTAATCTTCTGTAAGCTGTGTAATCATTCCTGCATGAGTTTTTTTGTCCTGCTGAATGTAATTATTGTGATTTACTCTTCCCATCAGAGAACTATTTAAGTGACCCCCATCTCTTTATAGAGATAAAGGGTCTTATCTACATTTCCTGCACAAATCTTATTCAGCTCTTCATAAAAAGCAGTTTTTTTTATCTTTGAGATCCATGCAACTGTTTTTGATGCTAAATTTACACGAAAGCAGCCATTGATCAGGATTTGAGCTTTTATGCAGGAATAGGATTTTGTGTTATCTTTTTTAAATGTCATAAAAAGATCGTTTTATAATTTACAAATGTTATTTGTAGCTATTTTAAGCAACTAGAATAAAGATTTGGAAAGTTTTTAAAGCTTAAATCCAACCATTTTGAAAAAAATACCTGTTTTTTTTTAATGAACTGAGAGGATTTGTTGATAATTCATGTTATTCATCGGCAGGCCTCATTATCGGGGTAATGCAAGTTGACACCTGGCTGCGTTCTTTGTCAGAACACCCTGATCTAATAAAGCTGCCAAATATCTGTCCAGTTCATCCTGTTCTTTAGGGAAATGCAAGGAGGTTATTAAAATGTAGAAATGAGATGGAAATAATGGTTCATGTAAAACTACACATTGTTGTTCAGGATGAATTTTTGTTCCTCTCGTGGTGTCGGAGTCCAGTCCTCGAGGGTCGGTGTCACTCCAGGATTTTGTTGTCTCCATGCTGCAAAACAGATGAATGAAATTAATGAAAAGTTTGACAAGAACCTATTGGATCCGTTTTATTTTCATCCGGTGTGTTAGTGCAGGAAACAACAAAACCTGCTGGATACCGACCCTCGAGGATTTGACTTTGACACATGTGCTCTAGATTCAGTAAGCTAATCCTAAAACTAAAAAATATTTCTTTCAGTTGTTAAAAAAAAATCAATCTCTGCAGTTTGGTGGCAAAAGGGTATTTATACCCTTGGCCTGGATATATTTAATTCTAATCTGTATTTGCTCTGGGATTTAGACATGTCTGAGATCTTGCTTGATTTTCATGTTAAATAAGCTAATAAGCGTCTTAAATAACTTAAGAATGTTTTGGTTTTCCAGATCACAGGTCAGTCCAGTAAAGAACAGGAACTTCTGCTGTTCAGAACAGATCCTTCAGGTCGGGCTTGGCCGGTCAAAGGCCCCTCTGGACCTCAGGAGCCTCATGGAGGACGACAGAAGAAGAAACAGGTAAAAGGATCGAATTAGATAATGTGTGTAAACAAAACTATCTTCATAGTTTTTTGTCTTTAGATGCGTATAAAGTGGATCAGCTTTCATTACACCTTGTCTTCTTGCTGACTTCAAAGGCATATTTTTGATTTCATGTGCCTGTTCTGCTTTAAAAAAACATTGAAGAGTAATATTTCATAAGGGACTAGGATAAAATTTAGTAAATTCATTTACAGGGAAGTTTTCCACTCAACACATTGTCTCTGTTTGCTGTTTTTTTTTTTTGTGACGTCACCTTTCAGATCGAGACGCATGTTGACGGGCAGCGTGTCCGCTACTTCCAGAATGATGATGATGTTGGTCTGCAGGAGATGGTAAGGAGGGAGAAGATGAGCTCTGCGCAGGATCAGAATGCCCTTTACTCCCGTATGGCTGGCAAGGTAAGAAAATCCCGAGTGCAGTCTCTTAATAAAACTGTAATCTTTTAACGAGGTCCGTTTCTTGTAATTCCTACATTTTCAATCAGAGGAAAGGACATCTTGGCCATGTCAGTTTAACTTTGTCTGCCAGAAAAATAATTTCATCTGGAATTATTCTGAGTAAATGAAAACCTTTAAGCATTACAGTACTGTAACAGTAGGAGGAAGATTTGAAGCAAATAAAAACTAGACCTACCACCAGAGGTTGCGCTAGACTTTTTTGTCATCCGTCATTTTGCCGACTTCATCTGTCATAAAAATCCCGCCATAATCTATTTTTACCCGTCACTTTAATTTTAATATTATAATAACGATACAGTAAATGTAATTGCATTTTAAGTTATTTCTTTTAAATTCAGTGATGTTGTCAAGCCAAACAGTAAAACTGCATTTCTTAATAAAAACAACCTATTTGCATGTTTGACAAACGTGCTGATGCGTCTTTAAATATTACTAAGGTGTCACAATGAACTTCGGATTCGCACATCTTTGTTTTCCAAACACACCACAGTTAACGGCGCATTCACACTTTGCATCATTAATGCAACCTGCTTAAAGCTGGCCCCCGTCTCACAAATCCCATTCAAAATAGTCCCAATTGTTTGTGCTGCATTGGTACTGGTTTATGCCGTGAAAAGTTTAGTTTGTGCTGCTTTGATAGGAAAACAGGATCATAAAAGTCAGGACGGAGGCTAACAAAGTAGAGCGTGCACGGCGGGGAGCTGGGAAGGTGTGAGAGAATCATGTAGATCCCCAACATTGTTCACATTGAATCAAAATAGTTTTGCAAACCCCACTGAAAATAGTCTCAATCGTTTGTGCCAAAAAAAGTTTTGTGTGTGTTTTTTTTTAAGATTTTCAACCATATTTTAACTCATAAAATAGAAAGACATGATGTTTATTCCATCCATTCATCCATCCTTTCATCCATTCATTCTTTCATCCTTTTATTCTTTCATTCTTTCTTTCTCACTCTACCGCTTACTTAGTAGATTTGAAACTCTAAATCTGAACTGAAAGCTTGCATGCATCTTGTAATCCAGGTGTGGTAAGCAACATGCAGACTATACCACGTGGACTGTTTTTTCTTTTTCTTTTAGAGATTCACTGATCCTCAGTTTTTTGGGTGTCGGTCTAATTTTAATATCATGAATTGGGATATCTGCCAATGAACACATCAGCAAAGTTGAACATTATTGTGGTTATCCTCATTATTGCTGTTACAGAGAACGGTTTCATTGGGCTCTAATGAGCCACAAATCATGTCTTAATAAGTGTTTGCTGCACACTGTTTTCTCTTCTTTTTAACATGGAAACATTGCACACATTTCCAGATGCCATCTTGCAGTTTTTTTCCCAATACTAAAATATGTCCAAATTGGTGACATGCTATGTTAGCAAAGTCAACTCATTCCTCATCAGATAGATTTTTTGTCTTGTCTTAACTTTAACTTTTTACTGAAGTCTGAAAAAGTGTGATTTACTTCCAGAATTATCCATGCATTTCAAAGCTCTAACTATTTTAGATAGCGAGATGATCGGAATAAGTGCTTATTAGCCTTTAATGATGAATCCAAAAACATCTCTGATCTCTTTTGGGTTTTTTTTTCCAACCGGTATAGTTTGTCATACATTTTATAGAGAGGACAAGGGGTTGGGCTACATTTTAATTTATTTCATGTTGATAGATGTCACTACCTTCTAGATTTGGAGATTTTCTATTACACCAATAATTACTATAGTAAAATGAATTTTGCCTGTCAGTTCTTTCCTATTTTTACTTCATCCAATTTGGAAAAACATGAGCACATATAAAACAAACCAATGAACTAGTGTCTTACAGACAGTTGCTCCCCAAATATAATCATAATGTTCCATCATTTGATGATTCATGTTTAGGAAACTAATCACCCATCACAACAGCAGTGGCAGCAGGGACCAGTTCTGCTTAGTGCTTTGCTTTCTGTAGGTCACTAAGACTAATTCTGACAAGATAAACATTAAGGATTAGTTCTGCCAAATTTTTATTTGGTCCCTTGTCATGATGCATTTCTTTCCACTGCTGCTTTTACTCTCGCTGTGTCTAATCTACTGCGCTTGAAAAAGGGATCCAGCAGCAGATGGGTAGTGCCAGGTTGTGTCGTGTCTGTCGGTTTAGACTACACTGCTCCATCAGCAAAGACACATTTTTCTTGTGCTTTCATCTGTTTTTCACTTGTTTCATTCTTTCTTCTATGTAGGATGGAATGTGACAAGAGAGAGTGTGAAAATCAGGGGTTGTTTAGTGAGTGAGGAAGAGAGAAAGGAAATTCTTAAACAAAGGGATGAAGGAAAAAAAAAGACATACCTCGTATCTATCCATGCTCTAACTTTCATTTCCCTCACTAACTTATTCCGCTGTTGATCACCTTTTTTTTATATTCACACATGTATGTGTATAAAAATACTCGCAAACACAAATGTTCAGCGCCTACAAAGAGTGACACTAAAAATACATCTACAGTTACCATGGCAGGGTGTCTATAAATACCAATACTAATCACAGCTATAGGTCAATGTTTACAGAGAGAGAAAACAGTTTTTATTCTTTGCACCACAGTCTGCTCAAAACTTCAACACCTTCACTTTTTATAATTAATTATTAATTATTATTAATTAATCTTTTTTCTGATTGTCCGTCTTTCTGTAACTTTCATTGATCTCCAGGCAATTTCTTTCCGTTTATACCTCGTTTATGTCATTGATCAATGTTTTTCATTCTTTTCCGATAAAAATCCAAAGCACCCATCGCTTGAAGGTTCAGACTGTTGGGCTACTGGTTCTCGATCTGTCTGGATATTTGCTGTGTCAGCTGTCTCAACAAGACCATGATGGCTTGATAACCATTGACCTAATGCAGACATAAGTCTTTCAAAATACATCCAGAGTTTTATTGATATTTAAAAGAAAAAAATTAAATGTAGGGAGTTTACAGTGTCCCGTTTAGATTTGGAGATTTATTTATTTCTTATAATCTCGGGGGAAATACTGATGCGTGATTAATTGTAGTAATGCATTTTTCCTGTAGGACTGTATTTATAACGTACTGCTAACTAAATGAATGCTTCATTTGACTTTATTTGACTCTGATAATAACATTTTTTTTCCTTAGTTCGCTCATGGTCAGTTTGAACTCATAAATGTACTTGTTACTTACTCATAATTAACCAATACATCCATACTGAATCACATTTGTATTTTTTTTTTTTTTTTACTTCTCTTCTTTGTTATTAATTTTTCCCTCCAGCTGCTTTCTTTCCCTCCCATGTCTCCTTCAGTCTATTTTTATCTCTGTGTTCGACAGCTGTAATCAGAGGCATTGTGTTTGTGGGCTGTCTCTCTGTCCATCTGTCTGTTGCATTTTCATGAACTCAAAATCTCTGGAATGCCTTGCAGGCTTTTCTTCACATTTGCTGGAAATGTTCACTCGAGCTGGAGTAAAAACCACTACAATCCTCACATTGGCCATTTTATTTTGGCAAAACTCAAGACATAACAGTGAGGAAGTTTCACACAGAAGCCATGATATGAAAATATTCAGCTGAAGGACTATTTTCAACATGATTCAGAAGCACATTCTTAGCAGATGATGTTAAACTTTTGAGTTTATAGATCTTCTGTGCTATGACGAATAAAAATGTGCTGGAAGAATCTGTATCTATAAATTTGTTTTTTTATTTATTTTCTTTATATTTCTTCCTGAATTCCTTTATACTCTAAATATACAGTATATGCCAAGAGTCTGGCCTGATATAGAAGCACTTCTCCTACACCAATTGTGTAAATTATACAACTTAGAGGCAGTAATTCTAGGGGGCATCATTGTCTTGCAGGGGAAACCCTCTGAGTCTGAGGACAGCCGTTGCCATGGAGAGGCTGTGGTTGGTCTTTAACAATGCTTAGGTGTACGCTTTGTGTAAGAATGACACTCGCACAACTTTTAGGACCAGTGCAGAATATCTGTTGCAACAAGATGATCCATGTTTTCCTCTTCACCTGTCATTAGTTCTCATACTGTGACTGTGTAGTGTACATTTACTACATTCATTCTTTCATACTACCTATTGATTTATTCTTTCTTTTAATACTGTATGTGGTGTTTACTGCCTGCACGTGATTTACAAAGATATATATACTATGGCTGTCTAAAACTTGTTGTTTCTAAGTCACGTCTGCTCAACAGCATGTTTCTGAAATCGTGTTATATTTTTAAATGTATCAACAAAATCTTTATTCGTCATTAAATTCTGAAACGGTTGTAGTTTTATTTTCTCCATTTACTGCGAAGTTAGACTACAATGATCAGTGTGTGTGATGGCATGGCCATGGAAAACTTAAGTGTCTGCTTTTGGTCAAACGCAGCATGTATATCCTCATAGTCATAAACAGTTCTTTATACACACACACACACACACACACACACACACACACACACACACACACACACACATTCCCTCCCACACTGTCACTAAGCTAATCCAATTCTCACTCACACACTCACTCCTACACAGCGAGTCATACACACACACTTAACTTTAGCCGTGCCTCTGCCCCCCCCGCTCCGCTCTCTTACATACACACCGATTCCAGCCTGTTGCCTGGTCACCATGGTGACAAGACTCGGAGACAGAAACACCAAAGTTGATACTCTGCGTCCTGTTTGGAGGCTTTAAAACTCTGAAACCAACATGTAGACAGTACAGTTAAGACACAGCACACACACACACACACACACACACAACTATCAGAGCTGGTGATGTGATGTTAAGTCACCTATGTGCTCCATTTCCTGCAGCCGCCTGTGGTTCGTAGTAATTCTACGATGACATTCTATAAACACAAATGGTAGCCTAAAATGAAAAAGGGAAGCTCACAATTAGTCTCTCTTCAGATAAAAGTGTCTCTAATACAGGTTTTTATTCACTTGAGCACACATAATACTTTTATTAGTTATTGTGTTTTTGTTTGGTGGTGGTCAATGAAAAACATGACCAGATCGGATCAATATTGACTTTTTTCTCTTCCCTTTTCCTTTTTTCCCACCCATCTCTATTCCTCTTGACTCTCCAGATGATGGGCAAGACGGACGGCGACAACTACACACTGGATGACATGTTTGTGTCGAGTGCAGCACAGCAGGAGGGCGAGGGGAGGGAGGAGGAGAGGATGAGGAACAGAGCCATCGGGGAGAGTAGGAGGCTGGCTGCCTCTATGGATAAATGCCAGCACTGTTTCACCAGCCAAGAACTCCAGAAGCATCTTATAGTCGGCATAGGCAGCAAGGTGCGGGATGGTTTTGTTTCTCAACTTATTTATGAAGATGTGATGAAAACATCTTCATGCCTTTCAGTTGTCAAACGGTTTTAAGCTTCTTCCCTTTTTGTTCTATTGCCTTATTGTGTTTGACAAATAATGATTTAAAAAAAAAAAAGAAAAAAAAACAATTATTATGGAAAAATGATTTTGGTGCCATTTTATTTTTATTTATTTATTCCTTTTTTAAATCTGCTGATTGATATTCAGTTAAAATTAGTTCTAACTCTTGGCACCAGGTATATCTAAGTCTGCCTTCTGGAGTATCGATGACAGAGGGCCACTGTCTCATCTGCCCTCTTCAGCATCACTGCTCTGCCACTGGACTGGATGAGGATGTCTGGTCAGAGATGCAGGTTCGCCCAAAGCCGTCCAGGCCAGATTGTAATAACTGTGCCATGGTTTTAAAATTCAAACTCCCTTATGTTTCTGTCTGCAGCTGTTTCGACGTACTTTGGTGCAAATGTTTGAGTCTCAGGAGCTGGACTGTGTGTTCATGGAGACATACATGAATCCACGCAGAAGACAACACATGGTCCTGGAGTGTATCCCGCTACCCAAAGAGCTGGGTGATATGGCTCCCATATATTTTAAGGTGGGAGAATGTGCTGTGCAACATTGCTTTGATGTACATCATTTTTTGCAAATCTTCCCTTGGAACATGTATTGTTGTGTTAAGTTGGAGGTTAACCCATTAAAAAAATATATATTTTTTGTTTATTCCCAGAAAGCGATCATGGAGTGTGATGAAGAGTGGGCCATGAATAAAAAGATTGTTGACCTTTCTACAAAAAACATCCGTCAGGCCGTATGTTTGTTCCTCTGGTCTTTCTCTTTGTTCTTGCTCTTTTTGCTGCTCTTGTATAACCAGATGTTTGTATTATCCTCCCTCCTCCCAGGTTCCTCGAGGTCTGCCGTACTTTGCTGTAGATTTTGGGCTGCAGGGAGGGTTTGCCCATGTCATAGAAAATGAGCAGAAGTTTCCTCATTACTTTGGCAAGGTCAGTGGTTGTTTAAAGACTGTTGAGAAGTGCACAGCTGTATTTTCCTGTTATTTTGCTTAATGTGGTCATTAGTATTTATTTTGTTACCAAATCGAACTGAAATGTAATCTCTCAGAGTGACAGTTCACTCTGACTTCAACAGTAGCTTGAACTTAACCCGTTTTGTGGACCTCTTTATTCTTCATGCAGTGTAATTCTAGTGTAACAAATGCAGGGTTGATAACGCTGCAGTAATCCTGTCTGTGGCAAATTCACTCACATCCTGCAGTTTCTCAACAGTTTTGGGAAAATCTGGTTTCATGAGCTTATATAAAAGATTTTATGATATAAATTTGTAAGAAGTCACGTTTTGCTGTCAAACCAATATTTGTGTTTAATATTATAGCAAACTGTGACCAATCCCCCTTTTACTTGACAGGAAGTGGTCGGAGGCATGATGGACCTGGAACCAAGGCGTTGGCGAAAGTCAATTCGAGAAAATTTCGATGACCAGAGGAAAAAAGTCCTGCAGTTTGCACAGTGGTGGAAACCATATGACTGTACCAAATCTGAGAGCTAATGGAACAATACGTCTCAGACAGATGCAGGTTTTTCTGCTGGGAGGGGTTTAAACACACCAAGCTTGTGTGTTTGAGTTTTCACACTTTTCCTCTGAGTTTTTAATGTCAACCTCAGTACGATTTTCAGCGATGGACGAAAGCTAAACATTGTAGACAATGTTTTACCATCATGTTTGGGATTTGATGCAAAATTTCTTGTGATATGTAAAACACTTTTTTTCCCCCTGTAATAAAAATAAAATAATTGGGATTTCTTTGTTCATCTTCAATATTTTATTAAAAATTAATGCAACAGCTGGAGGGTGAATTCACAGAGGTGAGATATGAACTGAATCTCTTGTCTCCATGCCATACCCCCAACTTTTCAAGCCTCTTTAATACTCCTTTTTCCATATCTGAGACCTTGGATTTAATTTCTTACTCCATGGTTTCATGATCCATAGCAGCTGTCACTCAATTCTTTGAGGTTTTTGTGTCATCGCAGACACATGGGCAACCCAACGGACACGCACACATACTGCAACACTTGCACCTGATGAGCAATCTGTAAGTTTGCCTCAGTATCCATCTCTTGTGTTTATATTATATTTCAGCAAGCTTTTTTTGCTTTTTGAACTCTGCACTAACCTTTTTCAAGGTTATATCTCAGATGCTGTTTGGGTTGTGCTAAACCAGCATTAAGAAAAAAATCAAGCCCATAATGTATAAACACTTTTTTATACACTTTTGTATAAAAAAGAAACAATTTTATAGAAAACAATGTTAAAAAAATAGACTATGTAACATATAAGCCATATCATTGTGATAAATGCTAAATATCCCTAATAATTTTTACACTTTTTCTAAATAAAGATCTCATTCAAAAATTGGACTTATCACTTTTTCATGGGGTGGGTTTATAAGGGTTAAGGTGTGTGTTTATACACTACAAAGGCTAAAAGAAATTTAAAAAATAATCACATGAAAATAATTGCTCTCCATGGGAAGCCTGGGTTCAAATTATTTGGAGACCATTGTACAGTCAGAACGATTATTCACAAGTGCAGGAAAATCAGGCTAGATCCTAATCTTCTTAGAAGTGGATGATCCCACAAATGTAGACCAGGATCAGACAAGACCACGCAATTCTCAGAAACTGCAATAAAAAATGCTACTCCTGACATCCTGAGACTCCGCATGTTAAAATTAATAACAATGCAACAACAAAAAGGACTGAAGAAGCATGATGTCTTTGGAATGGTTGCCATTAAACATACCAGCATAGCTTGTTTGTTGCAAACAGCACAGACATACCAGCCAGCGAGCATGTGGTGATGGAGTTGTGGTCAGACAGTTTTTATCTCAGCCTTTGTTGAACATGTTCTTCTCAGGTTATACTTTCCTTATTTTAAGACCCTTAATGTTTTGGCTCTATGACATGTTCTATCACCTTGGCAAGATCTTTCCATAAAATAGAACAGAGTTAGGACTCTACAGTCAGGCTTATGCTTAAAGGCCATGACATAAAGTGTCAGTCTGCAAGAAAAGCTGCTTGATGCTATTGCAGTTTTTATGTAAATTGGGCAATGTGTTACTTTTTAAACCTTGTTTATATTTCAGAAACCATCCATTGAAACAACATTATAGATTATTTATATTGCTCAAGTGATGGAGAAGTTGAAACTCTTGGGTAATAGTCACAGAATGACATGGAGTGATGTATGGTTATGACCCATTATATTGGCTGAGGGCAGATTTATGACCGAGTTAGCCATTTGTCTTTCCCTATCTGCCGCTCACACATATGTCCTTTCCTCTATTATTTCACAGACACTTCTTTTTAAGCTGTCAGTATCCACCACATCTTTATATCTGATTGTGGCTCTCAGATCCTGTCATTTCTCTTATAAGTATTTCTTCATCCATATGGACATGACATGCATACTGGCAGGACGAGGGATGACAACACTGACGTGTCGCTAACTTTGAACCCGAGACATAGCACAGGGACGCTCGCTGGAGATCTTCCTCAGTGCTGTGAGTTATAGAACTGAATCTTTCAGTCATATTGTGTTCCAGTTGAGCTTATTTCATCATGTGCTCAAGCTTAAGCTCTTATTTCTGTGTGTGCATGTGCTTTAATCCTTTAGAGTGCAGTCTTTGGACTATGTAAATATGGAGAGTTGTACTTGAGATGACACTGTAAATCTGTTTGCAGAACGTGCAAGTAATTTCCCCCCTAGTGTGCTTATTGTACTTCATGTCTCATTACGAGCATGTTTACGGAACATCTATAAAATATAATACACGATTAAGTGAATGTTTTAATACCGTTATTAAATCTGATGGAATAAATACTCATCCTGCTTCACTATGGTGAAAAAGCATATTTTTGTTTAGTTAAATTATTTGGAGACATCAAATGAATCTGCAACCACCCCCCCCCCCTCTCTCTCTCTCTGTTTTTTTTATAGGGCCGCCTCATTTAACAAATAAAACATGTCAATTTTAACTTTCCATCTATTACAATTACAATTATATCCTAGTCTGTATTATTGTTACATGAGCCATTTTAATTCTTATGCAAGCACAGTCAGTAGGGATCAAAGTTGAATTACTTTATTTGTTATATCCATGATAAAGGTATTAAAATGTGATGCCATCCACAATAATTTACCAGACAAATGAGATTATTCCAATAAACCAATAGCTGTTCTTTCTATCTAGTGCCCTGTCTGCTCTCAGCTATACAAAGCTGGCAGCCAGCTTGAGGCAGTCCCTCTGCTCGTGAGCTTATCTGCACTGGAACATTATTTATTCCATTGTGGTATTGGCTTTATTAAATGCTCCCATTATTACTTATAGACTGCACACTCTTTGCTAAAAGCAACCACCAGATAAGGAAAAAAGAGGCAGTTATTTGCAGGCTGTGTGAGAGAGAAAAACTATGTAAAGACTGTTTTGTGGATTGAGATCACGTTGCTCCAGGGTCAAATGAAATAGTGGCACCTGGAGGAAATTGCACTTGGTTGTAGGCAAATGCGTTCCCTCTCATGATGCATCACGTCTGTGTGAGTGACTCTCTGGTCGTCCCTTCGGGCCTCTTAATGAACAGACATGATGTGCCAATCAAGGTCAAGGTCATGGCTGTTATTAGAGCCAGACAAGAGCATCATTCTGTTCTCTGATGGAAGCCAAAAAAAAGAGCTCTCCAATGCTGCAAACTCCATTAATTCCCCAGGGAGCCATTTTTGGACACCAATGTCTGGCACATTGCCATGACCCAGCATTTTCGAACGTGACTACTATGTGATTAGCATCCTGTTAGATTTCAGAGTATATAT
>JBAMHX010000010.1:18920602-18943137 GCA_037177515.1 Pseudomugil tenellus
TATATATATATATATATATATATATATATATATATATATATATATATATATATATATATATATATATGTATATATATGGTCCTTGTGGTAAACAGCTTTGCTTTAAACTGGAAAGTAGAAAGAGTAGCATATTTAGAGGTCAGTAAATCACACTGGACTTACATTGATGGTGGATGATGTTTTTTATGAGCAGTATCTGTAAAATTGGTCAGAATCGGATGACTGATGGGTGCATTTAAATTCAAGTTCAATCTTGTGGAAAGCCAGTTTCAGCCTCCCAAACGACATCGACTGGATGGAGGTTTATCTTTCAGAAGTAATTCTGTGCATTTTGCTAAAACAACACTCAACTGGTTTTTTTTACTGCATTTATACTTAAACTTAAGTCAAAGTCTGAACTGTTTTCTTTTGGAGCTTGTTGTCTTTGGTTTGTGTGTTCTGCAGAGCAGGATCCTGCTGAAAAACAGTTTTATAACTGAGTCGGGCCTGATTGTTTTTAATCTTTTCCTGCTTAATAAATGAAATAGTATTGAATTGAAAACGATTAGAACTGAATGGTTTGCAGCTGGGAGATAAATAAAGAGTGAGTCTCGGTCGTTCAGTTAATCATACATTTAAAGTTTCCCTTACATTTCCGCTTCTTCTTGCAGACACAGACTGTTCAGGAAGCTCTGCAAAGAACTCTTCACTTCTACAGACAACAAGAGATCAGGTATGGTCACCCTAATGTTGGTAGCTCTTGATGCTTCTTTCTTTTCCTCTCATCACCTTCCCTGTCTACATACCTGCTACCACGTCTCAGGATCCCTGTCATTTAATCCCCTTTTGGTTTTCCTTTACTTTTCTCACTTGTCTGCTTCACGTCACACACCTGTTCAGTCTACAATCTTTTTTTTTCCTTCTCTCTCTCCCACTGCTCCTTCTTCCTGCCACCCTGTCTTCTCCCTCCTTGTTTTGGTCACACAGACACATGAATAAATAGACAAACATGCACATACAGACACACTCCTTCACCTTTTGTCTACACCCTGTCAAGACAGTAAAACTCAGTAGAGTGTGCTCACCCAGGCACAACACTTACACTCTTCACAAGGTGCCTGCTGCATACTGACACAGAATCGGGCTTGCTCTGCTTTCCACTTTAGTCCAAGTTACTGGGAATTTTAGGGTGTAATTGAGTAGATGTGGGCTAAATGAGTGTCAGTCCTCGAAAATTTCCAGAAGTAATGCTTCATACAAACTCTGATGTGTTCTAGGAATAGATTATATTTAAATAATTTAGATAAAAAAAAGTTCACACTACTGCTTTTGAGATATTTTTGGCGAGGAGTGTGAGGGCACAAATCTTATTAGCACTGACTGCAGATGTTACCAGCCATGTTACCACGTTACTATCTTACACTAGAATATCTGCCGCTAAGGATACTCTGGAGCATGTCATCAAGAAGCTTGGCTGCTGTTCTAGATATTTCTGGCTAAAACAGTCATTCTCACAGCAGGTAACTTTCTTCCTCGGTGCTGTACTCAGATCCTACTCCAATGTTCATTGAACATTGACCAACTTATTAGATCTTCTTATTACTAGTCTCACAGTTGATCATGAGTGTGTGTTATTTTACAGGTGCCAGGAAGTTGGAGGTGGGGAGAGACGAAGAGAGAGGAAAGAGGAAAAGTGCCCATTTCTAGAGAGTTCTGGGTCAGAGGAAGATGTCCTACAAATCCTTCAGTACATGGCCACAATATTAGGTAAGTATATGAGTTGAAGTAAGTTGTGTTTGTTGTTCTTTGTGCTGGCTATTAAGACAGGAAAAGCTCGGACAAGAGGGCTGAATACGTCGCCATGTATGTTTTTTTTTAAAAGTAAGCTTGCATGTGGCTTTTACCCTTTGCTTCTTTTTAATTTCTTTTGATATTTTTTTCTAACATTGATTGTACTGTTCTAAATATAAAAGACATAGTACGTATTTGTAGACACAGCCTCTATCTGTTCCCTTCCCCCATGTCTTTATGTATTTTGGTGCCAGGATTGTTTGTGTGTGTTTACATATAGTTATAAAGCTGCTTCAGAGCTCAGACTTTTATGACACATTGCCAATACTTTTAATGGAAAAGAGAGAGACAATGCCATGACCCGAGTAGCGCCCAAAGATACTACTATCTTACCCATGCAAAAACCCACTATGTGGCTTATTATGGTGGTTTTTACTGTCTCCAGATGCATGCATGTTATCATAGTGAGTCATTCAGCAAAGCTACTTCCACCTTCTGCAATATCTAAGATTTCCTCCAGAATTCCTGATTAACACACATTTCCAGTTATTCCATTAAGCAGATGCAGAGCTCTGAAAGATCAGGGATTTTTTTTTATTTATTAGTCAAATAATGTTTTATTTGCTTTTTAGTCAACAATATGATGACTGTTTAAAGCTCTTTTGTATGGAGATTACGTTTAATATCTGAGATTATTGTTTCTTTCAAAATGGTCTGAGGAATTTTATTATGAACTTCAGTCATTTCAACCCCCTTGTAGAGTTGTTTCTAAAAACAAAATGACAAGAAATCACTCAGTATGTAAACTCTCAGAATGTTTAAAACAAGTTAATGTGCAATTAATTAAGAAATAAAGAACTAGTAACTAGCGTTAACCTCTATTTTATAGGTTAAGTGGAGCGCATTAAGTGTGGTTTATGTATTTATCCATCCATGTTATGCAACTCATTTAGTTAGGATCATACATAGCAGTAAGCAAGTTGGTCAGCTAGAGATATCATCCGACTCTTCCTCGGGGATTCACAGTTCTTATATGACCTAACAAGACATATGGTATAATCTCTAGATGCTTTTTAAATAGTAGCCCAGAGAGTTTCTCCCAAGTGGTAATGACCAGAAATCACCACATGAAGGAATTGGAGAAGTCAAACTGAAGGTTTTGCAAGGACTCCACAATGTTCAAAATCCTGCTTTTGTTTTGTTTGCGTTGAGTGTTTTCAGTCTTCAAGAAGTCTCAGTGATAAATCTAAATAAGATTTTTTTCAGTACATAAATCCTGTTTTTTTTTCCCGTTATTCAGTTAGCAGTCTTACGACATGATTAATTTATCCTATCAATATTCATGAATGTAGCAAGACTCTGATGTTTGATTACTGTGAATCCAGATTTACTGTGGCTGATAATATTTACTGGATTTAAATTTTGCCGTAACAGCAGGCTTTATGTAAAGTGTAATTGGAAAACAGAAATATATGATGGCTTGTGTAACCTTAGATGTGAAATTTTTAAATTGAAAAATTATATTCAAGTAAAGTGTGGCTCAAAATGCAAGCCTGCAGTGTGGTGGGTGCATAGTATATAACCTATAGCACATTGCTATTTCTTATGTTTTTAGTCTTGATATAACATATTTTTCAGAGTCGCTCCGGAGAATAAATCGCATTAGTGAAGAAAGAGTCTTGCAGAGGATAAAACCATATATAAGTCACACTGGATTATAAGTTGCATTTATTCATAAGGACTGCCATCAGATATTACATTAATATCCTTGGAAAATATCAGACCATTGAGATGTAACCGCACCGTTGACAAACTTCTTTAGGTAGCACGTTGTTCTGGCTAGGGATACTCAAGTTGAGTTTTTTTCAACCCACAGGTTTATGCAATAACCCAACCTGCTCCTATTAAATACATGCTAAATATCCAAGTAAAGATTGATTTTATTTGGCTTGAAAAAATACGCTTGAGAACAGAGTAAAACTGCCAACTGGCTACAAGATTGTAGGTTACCAGTGTATTTAAAGACCCCACCATTGTAAGTTCAGGCCATCTTGCCTTCAGCCTGCTATAATTTGAGTAATTCTCACCTGACTATAAGTTGCAAGAACAGTCAAACTATTAAAAAAGTGTGACTTCTAATCCGGAAAATACGGTAATAGTGTGCATCTGGAAAGTAGAGATATCAGTCTATCATGTTAGTATTTCTGTTCATTTGGTATTTTGCATCTCATTTCACAGGAGTACCATTCTGCGAGCTGCGAGAGCATTTTGGAGAGGAATTCTTTGGCCTTTGTTTTGAGGAAAATGAGCGAGTGCTTCGAGCTGTGGGTGGCAACCTTCAGGACTTCTTCAACGGTTTTGATGCTATTTTAGAACACATTCGCACCTCCACGGGTCGGCGTGCCTCATCTGAAAGCCCATCGTTTCAGTGCAAGGATCCCCTCGAGCAGGAGAAAGGGAGAAGAAAATTAGAGAAAGTTGGAAATGAAAGTGATGGAAAGGGGAAGGTGTTGGTTCTTCACTGTTTCAACCCTGCGCCTGTTGTCGGATTGGTCATGCCAGGTTTGATCCGAGCTGTCGCCAGGCGGATCTTTCACTCTGAAGTTGAGGTAGAAGAGGTACCACCTCTAACTCCCTTGCTGCCGAATGAAGATACAGAGTATACAGACTGTGACTCCACAACCCCAACCCCCACTGCATCCCCCACTGCATCGCCCTCCTCGTCCCCATCTCCTCCCTCTCTTTTTCCAACTTCTGTTCCAACAGTATGCCTTTCCTTTCAAATCCAGGAGACATGCCCATCCTCCCTCTCTTCCCACCCAAATTCAGTCTCGGCAAGCACTAAACGTCCCCCCCTCTCACTCTCCACCAATCCCAGTGATCTGCGCATTGGCCTGGCCACATTTTGCCGGGCCTTTCCATTTCACCTGGTCCTGGGGCCTCGCATGGAGTTGCTGCAGCTTGGAGAAGGTCTGAGAAAACAGGCTCGCATTGAGCCACACCGGAGCCTCTCGTTTAGGGACTGTTTTGAGATTGTCTCACCTAAGATGGAGCCCTCGTTCCAGGGCATTCTACTGAGGCTTGCATCCCCATTCACCATCCGTACTAGACCTGACACCATGCAGACTGGCACCAAGGAAAAGGTAGAGCTATCAAAACACATCCTACTTTTACAAATACTTCTTTATCTTATAATTTGTCAATATTGTCTTCTTTTCTAGACAGAACTTATACAGATTAATCTGAGCTTTGACATGCAATTCAACCTGTAAATAAATTATAAATATATAAATTATATATAAATATATAAATTCATTTTCAACATCTAAATGAAGGGCTGATAGTTATGGAAGTTTTGAACTCGAGTCATGAATTCATCTCAGAAGTTTTTGTCTTTGTTGGCACAGACAGATACGATTGAAACTTTCACGCCATGTTTCACAGCCGTCCTGAGGTTATAAAACACAGAAGTGTTGAAATGGGCATAACTCCCATTACTGAGATGAGGTTGGCTAAAACACTGGATCTTGTTAGGGAGTTAGTCAAGTCCAGGACTTTCAGAAATATCAACCCTTTTTCCGCTGTTATCTGTTATAAGAGTATCTACTTTTTCCTTCAACGTAAATCTGTGTAAATACAGTTTGTCGCAGTTAACAGTTTTTTACACATCTGCCCTTTGGATACACTGTGTGCTCTGTCAAGGCAGAGTTTAATGAATTTATTGTAGCGGGATTTATATTGATAAATTGCTGGTCTTCTCATCTTTGAAGGGAGGATAGCAGTGCTGTTGGATCTTCTATCTTCTAATAAATTATAAAATAAGATTACAAGAGAGTTCATTGAGTTGGTAGTGTGTGTTTTGAATATCTGTGTACCATAACACCTCCAAACCTGACATTATCTCTCAGTAGTGAGGTTTGAATTGGTTCATATTTACCAGAAAAATAATTAATCACTTGGCACTCTGTGTTCTTTTTCCTGGTTTTTTATTGATTGAATGGTCTGTGCAGGATGTCAATGACAGACCAAACACCCTGATGCAAAACAGAACTGCCAAAGTAGAGATGGATAGGTCAGGCTATAGTGCTGTGCTGAATATCTGTGTGTTCGGGTGCTGAGTCCCAACATGCAACATTTCAAACCTTAATACTGCAGAAGTATCTAGTAGCTGTGTGAAGATATAGCAGTTTATTGGTATTCTTACCACACTGTGCAAGTTCTCTCCCTTTACCTGTCAACGTCTTTGGATTTATTGACCAGGATGTGAATGTACAAGCGATTCAAGCAAACCAATATTTAACTGTTGACCTTGAGTATATTACCCCTTACACAGGACATGAGAGCAGATCAACATTCTTTAATCTGTCAAAGACGTTTTTAGATAGTTTCTATGAATTTAGGACATAAATCAGTAGCAGTTTAAGCTTGAAGAAAGGTGAAATTTCTTAAAACAGTTGGATGCTAAGAAGAAAATCTTTTTGTCTGGTGTAACAGACACATTATCCAAAACAAGTGAGGCTGTTTGAGGCTTTTGAATCTGTGGAACTATTAACAGGTTCCCAAATTTTGATGTCTTTCTTATATACTGTTTGCCCTTTCAAAGAACAGTGAACCTGTCTTTGTTTTACTGATTTTTATTATGTTTTATTAAATTCTATCACTGATATTGAGATATCTAAAATGTTTATAAATTAAGCAAAATGCCTTTTTTTGAACGCCGCTTTCTGAAGCACAACGAGCAGTTTCATAATCGCAACTGGCAACATTAAAACCTGACACAGCAAAACAATGAGAGGAATACAGAGCTTGTCTTCTTTTTCTGCTGCCATGACTTCTAGTTCATGTTGCAGCTGAGCTTTTCAACATTCTCTCTTGGATTAACCAGATGAAATGCTGCACTGACTCTGGAGTTTATATATGTCACAACATTTCACTTTGTCAGTCTGAACTCTATAATTTTACCTCTGATGCAAGCAGTTCGTTGCTCCGGATCAGTTAACAGATGGTGCTACCAGTCAATGCAGTCGAAAGAGAAAGCGGTTCTGGACGACAAAGTATCCCAAAGATATTTCAGAAGACATTAGCAAAAAAGAGAAATTATTATCAAAGTATTTATTTGGCAAATTTAACAAAAGAACTTTCACAGCATGCAATTTCTGTTTTGTGGCTGTGGTCCTGCATAATAGATTTATTTTTGTTTTGCAGATGTGATAGTGATTTGGAGAAAAAGATCAACTAACTCTATGACAATTACAAAAAAAAAGACTACAACAGGTGCTTCACAGAACACTGATGCAGAGCCACTTCCCCCTTCATTATGTAAAATGTCGCAGTGGTTAAAAAAAGGGTTCAGGAGCTCTACAGAATGTTTACCTCTTCTGAATTTTTGCCAATAAGTTCAATGAAACACATTGAATCAAGCAAGTTGTGCTTTAGATTGACTTGCACACAGTTGAATTCTGGGCCTGTGATGGACCGGTGACCTGTCCAGGGTGTACATTTTGCCCAATGTTTGCTGGGATAGGCTCCAGTTACCCACTACTCTTCCCAGTACAGATAATAGATGGATGGTTTTATTCTGTTTTATTAATATTTTCCAGCAGCTTCTCCTTTGCAAACTGTTGTTTGCTGACATCACTGTCTCCTAAAAACAGCCTCCTCACTCCAAAGTCCCATCCACTAAACACTTAAAAGTATGTGTTTGTGAAGTAGAAGGGCAGGCAGATCTTTTCGTTTTCCCTTCACAATGAATCTTGTATCACCTGTGCAGGGTTGCATAAAAAAAGAGAAAGCCAGAAAGGACCGGGCTGACATTTTCACAAGAAAGGGCAGAGAAAGAAGGCCATAGGCCATGATAAAGAGGCCACACTCCCTTTTGCTGCGCTGTGGGTGTGTGTTTGCATGGCCTGTGGTGGATTTTCAGTTTGACTTCTTTCCTTTCTACGCCCAGGGATATTTGCTGTGCAGGAGACATTCAAAGGCTTACTGAAAAGGGCAATTCGCATCTCTCCCTGGCTCTCTTCTTGGTGTGAACACAGTGGTCGCCACACAAGGGAGTGTAAAGAGGTTGTACTGCCAAAAGCTGTCCTCAAAGCCTAGCATCATATTATTGATCTTTCTTTTCCTAACACTGCATTTTAATTGGTTTTCAGACATAATACAAAATTATGAAAAATCCTCATTTTTTAAATTTATTTACTTGCAACAGATTTTTTAAAATCTTTTATAAATAGCAGCATAAGGCAGAATCATGACACCTGCCTCCACAGAGGTGATGTTTTTCTGCTACAGATATCCTAAAATCCCCTGACTCCTTGGGTCAAAGAGACAAAATTGTGCTTCAGATGAGTCAGTGCAGCTGTAAGTGAACAGTGTGTGTGCACCATTTGATGTAGGCTCGGGCCGAGACAGCAGCTGTTTTGGCCTCGGCTCACCTTATCATTAACAGCAAAATACAAATTTCGCTCTTTTCCATGACATTTGGATCTGCAGTGACAATCTCTGTTATATAACAAATGTAACTGTATCGTATTTCTAGAGGTCTTTCAATGAGGTTTGTTTGTGTGAGCGTTATATGTGCACCTGCATCTCTGACTACAAAGAAAATCTTGACAGCACCACCTTTGATCTGAGCTGGATAAATCACTGCTGTTACGGTTTGTTTGTTTAGAGCAGGTTGCTTTGAAAATCACTGTCCTCACTGTCTTTCTGATGGGTATACAAATTGTGATGACGGGATAAAACGAGCGGATTGATCAGAAAGAAATATAGGCTTATTGAACATGTCCAAAATATAATCAGTCTGAGATCTTCAGAGAAAATTTAGGATAAAATTGTGACTCCGCTAAAATTGCCTTGCACCTTAATCAATTAATTTATGCAATATATTGCATTGCTGAGTTGAATTTTGCATTGTTTCGGTGTTTTTTTCTGATAAACTTTTTAGTTACACTCAGTGAAAGGAGGGGATTACTGTATTAGGGGTGTTTATCAGCAATAATCTGGTGATACGATGTGTATGACAATACAGGGGTAGCAATACAATATATTGTAATATATTATGATTCTTCAAACAAGGCGATAAATTGCTATTTTTTTTAGAATTTAATAGTAAGAAAACTCGCAGCCTAGTAAAAGCCCAACTTACTGAAAAAGACTTAGGTGGGGGGGTGTATATTTTTCTAAAATGGAAACCCCTCCATTTTTTAAAAAACACTCTTTGTGTACAAGATAAATAAAGAAATTAAAATCTTCCTCATAAGCAAAAAAATGCTCATGAAAAGATCAATACAGTTGTTTCGCATATCAATTTATTGTCTCTTAGAAAATATTGTGATATAACGATATATCAATATTTTCTTACAGCCGATTACTGTATATACTCTTTTAGTTTTTTTAAAACTTAGAAATAGGTTATTCAACCTATATTTCATAGGTTAACTTTAATTTTTCTTTTAGTTACTACTGCTTACTGTGGCTCGTTGTCTGTGTATGGTATGTGGTTGTTTGCTGGACTGTGACTGCAGCGTTGCTACCGTTGTTGTTCATGAGTAATTCATCTCCTGGGAGAATAAAGTTGATCCTGATTCTTATTCAAGTATAAGATAAAATAAAATCATATTGGAAGAGCAATTTTTTGTAATGAAGCATCATCTTTTTAGTTTACTGCCTCACATTCAGCTGTGTCAGATTTTGTCCGTAGAACACTTATAATGGGATTGTGTACAAGTTTTAATGACAGTGGGATGTGAGAGTATTGCACAAAAAAAATTTACCGCATTTTGTTTGGATGTGTGTGAAGGAAAATGACTCATTGACTCTTTGCTGCTCAATAGCTGTTTATGCAAATGAGAGTCTATTGACAAGGCAGTCTGCTCACAAAAGAAAATCCATTAGCTGTCTGTTCGACCTTCTGCTATCCGTCTCATCTATCTGTCTCAACCCTTCCTTGTCCCGCCTTTCTGTGTTTCAAATAAAGTGCATCTCCCCCTGCATTCTTACTCGTCATTCTCATTCTCTTTTTCCATTTCTGGTCGTTCAGATTTTTTTCCCTCCTTTCTCCTCCCACCTCTCTTTTTAATCTCCTTGGAGCTCCCTGTTGCCAATGGCAATGGCAAGCTGAATCTGTACATTTCCTTGTATATATAAAACTGAGCATTGCTGAGTGTGCCGAAGGGCTTAATATTGGAAGGACAAAATGGGAAAAGGACATTGTGATTTTGCAAGTCGCAAAGCTATTAATAGCATCAGTTTATATATATGTTTGCTTAATCTATGTTTGCATTCAGACCTGCAACAGATTCCAATAAAAATTTGAGCATTGAAGCTTTTACAACATTTTGTTGCAGATTTGTATCTCAACGCTTAAAAAGCAACCTGACATTAGCAAGTAAAGTTAAAGTTTCCCAAAGCACTAGGTTTGCAACTTTGTGTTTTTGGTTTAAAATTTCCAGTAGTCTCTGCTGGAGACATTTTAGAACATCAGGACATTTGAATAGCGCTAACACAATCCTGGACTTTTACACAGCCTGGCTTTTGGATCTGATGCCTACAACTATGTGGATGAGCATTTTTTGTCATCAGCAGTGCGATTGGGACTGTTTTGCAAAAAATGGTGAGGAAAATGTTGCATTGGCTCCTATATTGAATTGCTATGTACTTTTCATAGACAAATGCATGAATTTTACAACCTGCCATGAAAACACATTTTATTTCGTAATTTGGAATATTTTCAGTTGTCTAAAATTATTTCAGTACTGACTGATTGTAATAATAATAATAATAATATTATGTCTTTTAGTGGGAGAGGTGACCTTTAATCTTTATTTTTAATTACTCAATGATATGATGATTTTAGTTATATGTTTGCAAACTGAATATCTTCTGCCCAGCTATTTTTTGTAGTGTTTTGAATTAAATCACAATTACAATCATCTGTTTAAAATAAAAAAAAGTAAAATTGTGTATTAAATAATAAAACAACAGTTTGCATTGATATATTAACAGAAAATTTAGGAAAGAATTTCTGCATTTCCTTATAAGTTTAACCAGAAAATAACTGGAAGTAAAACACAAACGCGTGAACATAGACTTCATGTTAAAAAATGTGTTTCATTACATCTACACAAAAAATAAATTGCTCAAATTTTCCACATCTTTATTAAGAAAAGCAATATTCTTGTTAAACTTTGGCTTTTTTTATTTGATTTTAAATCCCTGTTCTCGTGAAACAGACAATCCATGCAAGCTGTTTTCACATCCTGCGTGTAGCATAGTTTGTGTTGTACTTGAAGAATTAGGGGTCAGCTTGGTCACAACACACTGACCTATACACTTTTGTGCTTCTATCTTGTCTCCTCTCCTCTCCATATTTGTCATTTTCTTTTCTCACTTCTGCTTCTTTTGCTTTCCATCCTCACAGTTCACTTACTTCCTCGTTCTCTGTGCCATGATGACAGAGATGCAGACAGGAGCAGAAGAGAGTGCAGAGTTAGACAGGGACGCACAACTAGGCCAACACAACTTCCCCCAGGGATGTGAGCATGTGTGTGTCCATGAGCATGTGAGTTTGTTACACAGCAAGCTAGAAAATGGAAGTGAGAGAGAAACAGAGAACAACAATGAGAGTACGGTGGGAGACACTGGCATAATTATACCTACTGTACATGAATAAAACAGCAACAAAAAGTTGTTGGACGGTAAGTGGAGCCCATATTGTGTAACAGTGGGAGAAAATCATAATAGCACATCACTAAAAGGGAAAATCAGCAGTGGAAGCTCACAGCAGTTGTCATGCAGTCATCAAGGAATGTTTTGCCTTTTCAACAGGACGGGTTGATGAGGTTGCTGGTGACGGGAAGGGTCTGTACCTTCATTCTATGTATACTATAGAGGACGTGCAGTCAAGTTATCCTCATTCTTCATGTCGCCACGTTGGGGGGCAAGAATCCAGTGCTAACCACCGCAAGCTGACGAACTAAAGCATGAATCCGGCATAAACACACACACAGCTAGTATGGATCCGGTATCAAAAACTTGCAAAATATATCTGAAATAGCTGGATTGAGTTCCCGCGAACAATTATCTCATTTTGTTGAACATCTGGAAGGTGAAGTGAGGAGAAGATTTGCAAGAAGTGTTCTCTACTTGGGATTAACAATCCCTATAATCTCTGCATTTCATTGATACAATATTTCAAAGAGGCGCTTTGTATATAAAGGTTCTGATTGTGATTGGAAAATTATTCATAAACTTATCTGTTAATGTGCTGGCATCCATCTCCCATCACTCCTGCTGCGACTTAATATTCAGACGTTTCTCTGTGTTTCTTGCGCTTCTCCACATAAAACCTCTCTTCTTTTATAATCTCCTTAAAACGATGCTTTTCAAAATGTGCAGCTATAGCTAGATAATAACTTTGAAATATTAAGATACGCTCTGCTCGTCTGGGATGTTTACTTCCTGTGTTACAATAAAAACTGTCCCTTAACCTCATTGGGCGCTGGACATAAGTGATTAACGCAGCTTTCAATTAAATTATTTTAATTCTCATTATTTCTACTAAAGTGTTTTAAAGACTTTAGTCATTTTTTAAGACGTATATGTAGATAAATATTAAACTAATGTGCACCGTGGTCACAGATTCTGATGGGTCACATTTTGTTGTAACACGATGACATCACTCACCTTATCGTCTCTTGATGGTCTATTAATGGTGTTTTAATCAAGCAGGGCACGTTTTACAAACGTGAAACCCACAGCTTACTGATATAAAGTGTTAACTGCATGATCTGCTGGTAACACTGGCCTTCCAGTCCTCTGTCTCACAGCTACAATCCATCTGTAGTTTGTTTTCGGTAAATTTTACAACGACAGGCCGTTCTTTTGGCCGTGTATATTTCTACACCCGGATGCGGAGAGTGAATTCACCATTTAAATCAGAAGAATACCCCAAACACTACAATCTGTCTGAGTGTAACTGGTTTAGAGATCGGTCGGTGCCCCCAAAACAAAAGTCCTGTGACTCAGTGACTTCACCTGCACGTCCTCTATAGTGTCTGCAGGAAAGTGACAGTAAACTTTCCTTGGAAAGCAACATTTAGTTATTGCTGCTCATACTGTTTTTAAACCATTGTTGATGATAATGCACACTACATTACACTTGTTTTTCATTTCATGTGTTGGCATGCATGATTTCCATTTGATTAATATGTTAACTGCTGATTATTATTGTAGTGTTACGCACTGGAGGGTGGTTGAAGATGATGCATTATTTCAAGTTTGCATTGGGATTTCGCATCCTGCATTTGGAAAGTTAGGGATGGAAGCAAAATCCTCACCTTTGATTCAAGTAATTGCTCCCATTCTGTTAAGAGCACAGCTGTGCTCTCATGCACATAGCGAATAGAAAAACAGAGAGGCAAAAATCACCCCTCATTTACTCATAACTTAGTTTCAAGAGGCATATCTTGTCTGCCAGCTTGCTCCACTCCATTATTGGCTGAAACTCCATTATCAGCACACTAACAATTTAATTTTCTTGCTTATCAGACTAGCTGTATCGACCGGCCATATGTCATGCATCCCTAATTAAATGTAAATATCCTTTGACGGCAAGCTGGTTCCAGAAATGATTCAATACATTTTTTCATAAAATGTACACCCATAAAAATGTAAAAATATGCTCAAATAAAAAAAATGTAATGCCTCTTAGTTTAGACATAAAAATGTTAGCCATGCTTCCTGAACTCAAGTGTTCATAAAACCCAGTATTTTCTTTCTCCAATGACACAATTTCTTCTTTAAACCCCTCATCTTAGCTGTTTAGCTAGTTTATATACATGTGCAAATGACAGACACAGGAAAGCATTTAAAGACCGGGTACAATCTAGTTGAACAAGCAGCTCTACAGCAGCGTTTTTCATTTTTTATTTGGCACCTAAATTCCCAGTCTCCATGGAGATGGCTGTTAGTATGTCAGGCTTGTAGGCCCTCCTACTTGGCCAGAAGCAACCTCAGGAAGCAGTGGCTCATGCTCCCATTTGTTCATGGCGACATATGTCTTTTGCATGCTCGCATTTGAGAGTGCACGTCGGTGTGGTCACATGACTTCTCCAACTCTAATATAACACAAAATTGTATGCATTAGATCATCAGCATGTGCAGATGCTGACGCAGAAGGATGACTGAGCTCTTAAAAAGAATAAATGAACTAAGTAGATGAGCCGTTCATGTTGAAATAGAATCACAATTTGAGATTTGAGGGGTTATTGGTGTGTCTTGAACTCAACCCTGTGGGTTGTAGGCAGCATGTGCATATAAATGCATGCCTGTTGTATTTCTGAAAACAGACAGAGGTGTGTGTGCCTTCCTTTGGATGTGTGTAGGGAAATACTGTGAGTGTGTGAGTGAATGTAGACTGTATGTATTATGCAGACATAGGAGAGCCTTGTGCTATAAATAAAACAGGGCTGCAGTGTGCTCACTAGCAGAATAATCTATCTGACACTATGGAGAAAGAGTAAGAAGGGATGAGGAGACAGAGAAGAGCATATATGAAGAGAGAGACAAGCAGAATTAGAAACAGGTGATGATGGAGAGGGAAGGAAAGGGGACTAAAGAATCGAGCAGGAGGAAGGAAAAACAAGCTAAATGGCTTATCCACTGAGCCTGTAGCTGATGTAGTCAGCATTATGGCTATAGACTAGTAATGGCTTTCCTCAACATCTCCTTATGTAAACTGCCATGATTGTTTCACTTCTTCTTAGATAATTTTGTTTGGAGTAACAGGAACTCTGTTTTGGTTGTACTCCTCACACCTGTGCTCAGGACATTTAACAGGTCCTGCACATATTTTTCATCTAAGTGCTTGTGAGCAAAATGTCAAGCAGCAAGTAAACCTGAGTCACTGAAAACTTCCAGATGCCTCCAGGGACAATAATACTGCAGTTGTTTGTGAATATGCCTAACTTTCCTACCACAGATGGTGATATGGGGATCTTTTATTTTACTGTTAAGTTTTGTTAAAATGTTTATCTCTGTTTCATTTTTTCAGGGAGGGAATGTGGGAAGGGAAACCTCTTATAAAGAAACAACAAAAGAAAAATAACAAGACAGTTTTAACTATACTGCTACATCAAGTTTGCAACATACAACATATGTTGATTAAAGCAAAACACTTGTCAATGACATTTGGCTTCAAAAAAAGCCAAATTTCTGTCTTTATTGTGGTAACTTCTGTCTGTATGATCATTTTGTATGATTGTGTATCAACCATTCAGGATACACAAATGTAGCCAGAACTGTTTGTCCAGTTTTGTTTTGTTTTTTCTTTGTCTTCTGTTTTCAGATGTCTCATAGTGATGAGTTCTGTCCACATTGTTGGTTACGCAATAAGAAGTGATCTTAATACATGTTTAAAAGGATCTAGATACCCTCAGACAGGCTGCACAGAACAAGTAGCGTGTTTTGAAAAAGATGCTCGCTGCATTACTTTTTCTCAAGGCAGATGCATAATGCTGAGTAAGCTCAGAAAACACTCATCTTGGTGTATCAGAACTGGAATTTTTTTGCATTGGTTGCACTGGTGTGCCATACTTTTTCTCCTGGGTGCACTGCCAAACAATTTGGATGCAAAGTCAATGTTGCTGTAATGCATTTAACACAATGAACTATTTACATGCAGCACAGTTACATTGCGATTATTGTTTAATTGGACAATATCATGTGCAATGCTGACTTATGTGTTTTTTAACCTTAAATCTTCACTATGCGAACTTGCTTACACTGATATCCTGTGACACTATTGGACTGTCAAGAAAGACAATGTGTTTTTGTACTTATTGTTTTTGCCTGTTTTAAATCTATATGTTTGACACCAAAGTCTCAGATACACTGTTATCTGTAGTACTTATGTTGGACATTGTGCATGCAATCATCTCCTGCTCACAGATACTGGGCTAACCATTCTTTCTCATGTAAACATATACTCGCCTTTTTTAATGTACCTGCATCGTGCTTAAAAAGGAGAGTTTACACAGTTTATAAGATATTCAAAGAAAAGCATTCTAAAGAAGTGGATTAAATGATGGCAGATGATGGTGTCAGGGTTGGGTGTACGAAAAGCATCCATTAAAGGTTTAGTCTCCAAGGTTGATCAGAATATAACTGATCAGTCAGTAATTTTCTATACCGCTTAATCCAATATAGGGTTGCGGGGAAGCTGGAGCCTATCCATGCAATTAGCAGGGTAGATCCTGGCGAGGTCACCAGACTAACACAGGGCCAACACAGAAAGACAAACAACCACTCACGCTCACATTCACCCCAAGGGAGAATTTAGTTTAACAAATTAACCTCACACATGTGTTTGGACTCTAGGAAGAAGCTAGAGTATCCGGAAAGAGCCACACAAGGAGAGTGATATATTCACACATTATGCACATTATACTATGCACAAGACACTGTCCATAGTAAGTAGTTTGCATATAGATAACAAGGGAAGTAACTAGTGATGCACAATTTTGGAATTTTGCATAGACATACTCTACTGTCAAGGCAACTGCTTTTCATAGGAATAAAGTGGATGTTTCACCAGGACAATGGCCAGGCTTCATTCTGCATGACTTACAACAGTTTGACTTTATAGGCACATAGCATATGCGCTTAACTCGAAGGCATGTAGCTCAAATCTTTTAGCATTGATAGTTTCGTATTTCTCCTTCAAAATTCCAGGTTTGTAGCCTCAGTACACAGTTTAACTATAAATAAATGGTGTGATGAAAACAATGGTAAACATGACTTTATCCTAACCAGCATAATTTATCAAGTTTTTATGAATTATATATTTAGACTGGTGTCTGTTTAATAGAGTTTGTGCAAATTCCATTAATATGCTGTACAATAATAATAATCTATGTTGTTCATATGATTAAACTGGATACATATTTGTACATGTGCAGGGATCAAAGCAAAAGTAAATATTTGTAAGGATAATCAGAAGTTGTGTGTCTAAAGATGGAGTCTATATTTTCTGTTTTAAAATCCATTTCCAAACAAGCAAATCGAGACACAATGTGGCTTCAAGATGTTTCTGTATTTAGCCCTGTGAATGTGTAGCTGTAAGTGATTCAATATGTAACAAGACAAGACATTATTATTGTTATTATTAGTTAAAATAAAAGACGTAATTATCGATTCAACTATTTATTTGTGTAGAGCGAAACATGATGCAGTTATAAATACAAAACTCCAAAAATGAAAGCAGAGCAACAGAAGACTTGACCTGCATGATTAGAGGCCAATAACATGCTCTACATGCCTTTCTCTGTTATCACAAAACAGACTGAAAGTTTTTTCTTTCTTCAATTTTTCTCCCCAACAGATAATGGAGTTAAGGGGTCAGATGATCCATGTGCCAGAGTCCTGCTCACTGATGTTTCTGGGCTCTCCACGTGTTGATAAGTTAGAGGAGCTGATGGGCAGGGGTCTCCATCTGTCAGATATCCCCATCCATGATGCCACACGGGATGTAATTTTAGTTGGGGAGCAAGCAAAGGCCCAGGATGGCCTGAAGAAAAGAATGGACAAACTGAAGGTAAGACACTTATGACAGAGCTCTGTATCTATTTAACACTTCTGTTCTGACTAATTATTCGTTATGAGAACAATGAGGCAGATTATTTGTCTTCACATATTTTAAAACTAATATATGTATTTGCTGCAACAGTTTTAACAGTGCATTTAAACTAAGCTGCTCACATCCCCCCAAATCCCTTTTTCTGTATCAGCACAGGCAATATTGGCTAAATAATTTGGTTTTACATCTGCCGAATGTCATTAAGACTAAGCCGTACCAGCTACCAAAGAACCTCAGCAGATACAAAGTGTGATTAGTTGTCAGCAGTAATGAAGAATGTAGGCCACATAGCGAGTTAGCAATTAACCTAATTAGTTGAACTTTCCAGCCTTTTGTTACCTCGTCCCAATTTTTATCCTGCTGTCACAAAAATTCAGCATTTCCGAATATGTTTTCAAAGAAAATCTTCCTGTGATATCAGCTGTGCTCTCAAGGATGGTGGTTATTTACTGTCCATTAAGTTTTAGCAAAGTGGGTTACAGTAGCTATCAGGAGCACAACACCATTTTGTGGAGCTAGTTCTCTGACTGAGGTTAGACCCAAGAGCAATCAGTAATCACGGCAGTTCAATAAGATGCTTTGTAGGTGAGTTGAGGCTAATAATATGTGAGGCATTTTATAGATGAAACAACAGAAAACCAAATTAATAAAATGTGTTGACTTGAATGCTTCCTGTATAAAGTGGGACTAGGTCCTATGGGACTAGGTCCTATATTGTGGTGTGAATTAGTACCCTTTAGCAAGTTATGGGGTCTTTTTAATCAATCCTATCCTTCTGTCCATCGCATCAGTATCTTTCTGCAACAACACCTCCAGGCTACAGTTATAAATAAGTACAGCTCAGTCAGCTTGCCTAAACACTTGTATGGCCATGCATGCCTCTGTGGAGACTTTAAGAAGCTTTATTCATAAGTAGAAACATAAACGGATGCACACACACACACACACACACACACACACACACACAATTTAAAAACAAAGAACCCACAAATACACCTGAATGAAGCTCCATTTTAATTTGCTGCAGTACTCCCACCATTAAGCAGTGCTGTGTTCAGAGCCTTTATCAAAGCAAAGCACACAGAACAGCAAGCCTCGTAAGCTCCTTCCCTCTTCTCTCAGGCCACATTAGAGCGGACTCATCAGGCGCTGGAGGAGGAAAAAAGGAGAACTGTAGATCTCCTGTACTCCATATTTCCGGGTGATGTGGCACAGAAACTGTGGCAGGGTCAGCCGGTGCCTGCTCGCAAATTCGATGATGTCACCATGCTGTTCTCGGACATCGTGGGCTTTACTGCTGTGTGTGCCCAGTGCACACCTATGCAGGTCATCTCCATGCTGAACGAGCTGTACACACGCTTTGACTACCAGTGTGGCATTCTGGATGTTTATAAGGTCAGTGGGAAGACACGTGTGTATCTCGATGGGGCAATGTCTGTGTGTGTGTGTGTGTTTTTTTTTTGCTGTATGGGACAAGTGAGAGAGCAGTTTTCCTGAAAATCTTTCTATAAAATGTGAATCAGCTAAAACCTTTCTGGGTATGTCACTTTCTATGTGCTCTGGATCTATATGTGTGTACGTGTGTGAGCTGTCGTGTGAGTGCACTTTTGTTGTGGAAAAAGTAACTGATTAATGGCCAGTCTGTGAGAGCTTAACAAAGATGTGTCAATATTGTCCATCTGACAGTGTGGCTTTGAGGCGATTTGCAGCCACCCTCTGGTCTGCCATCTTTTCCTCTTTCGTGCATTCAATCTTTTTTTTTTTAACATATATGCTCTTTATATTCTTTTTTCTTCTTTTAGAATTTTTCCCTACTGAATGTTATTTCTTTACCACATTTATATAACACTTTTCTTTGTATTGGTTTTATCATATTATTCGTCAGAAATGTCAGATATTAGATACATGGAATGAAGGAGAGAGAAGGAGAGATAAAGAGGCTGCATTTAAGAGTTCTAGGTGAGGGTTTATGTGTGAAGCACTGCAGAATTTCCTTTGTGCAGCAAACAGAAAGCAGGAGCAAGAGGAAATTGAATCACGCATATGTCGCTATTGTCATGGTTACCGTTGAAATCATTTAGCCAATGACAAGTCTTAATGAGAGCAGATTGTAAGTCTATTTTCTTTCCCCTGCTGAGCTTTTTTTTTTCAAAGATTATTTCATCTGTCTTGACTCCCAGCTCATGCCTTCATCATTCTTCATCTTCACATGTGACGCAGCAATAAAAGTGGTTTCGTTGTTGTTACTTGCTTTATTTGCATCTGATCATCTAAAATGAAACATGCTGGTATCCAAACTCATGTGCGTAGTTGTGTGTGGTAAAGTCTCTCCCAGACAGGTTTTCCATCTTTGCAAACTTTATTTCCACAAACAAAAAGCAGACAATGAATACAGATATAAGAGCTGGTAGCTGATTGGATGATTTTTTCCAGTATTTCTGGTAAGAGTGTCCATTTTCTGACAGATTTTTAGTCCCCCTTAAAGGGTACTAAGTTATTAATCTTGTTACTCAGCAGACATAAAGCTTTTTTAAGCTAACTCTTATTTTATGAAGTGTTAAGCATTTATATTTTATCATGTTTGATCATTTTAAGCACAACATAATCTCTTTGCTTGTTATGAGAGATAAAAAAACTCAGACTATAACAATTTGTATAACATTCAAGCTTTTATAATTATAGGGTTTAGACCTATATGGCATCTAGATGAGTTGTGAGGTGTGTGTGTGTGTCAGCAAATGAGTACAGAATTAGTAAAAAAAAAACCGTTTGTGTAGTTTATACTTTTAAGAATGAGTCATAAGAAGTCCTGGTTGTTGTTAGTGGGATGACAGAGAGCATCACAAATGATCTTATTGTTATGTAGGCCAAGAATGAGAACAGCAAGATACGACAGCTCCTGTGTGGAATAAGGAGTCTAGGATTGGTGTTCAGTGTTCTGCTTTTCACAACTTACTTCGTCTCAAGTATCTGCAAACAATGACATCCATGCGTAAAAGGATGAATACATTTCAGCTTTTGCTTCTTTTTCCTGTTTCTTTTACAGATTGAGACAATAGGTGATGCTTACTGTGTGGCTGGAGGACTTCATAAGAAAGTTGACAGCCATGCAAAGCCAATTGCACACATGGCGCTAAAGATGATGGAACTTTCGGAGGAGGTGCTAACACCGGATGGCAAACCGATTAAGGTTCGTTTTCGTTCTTCCTTACAATTATATAAGCAGACAAGTTGTGATGTTCCTTAGTTGTTTGTTTGTGTGTTGTTTTGTATTTTAAAGCTGTTGTGTGGTATTGAGGATTGTGCTCTGAAGTTAATCCAAAATGAAGAAAATTACTGTGATTTTAATTAGCTTTCTTTTCACATTTACAATATACTGGAGACACCTCACAATTTCAGCTTCATAGTAGCACCATGCATGCAGAAAGAGCTAAGCCTACAGAAGGTGCCAGCAGTGAACTGTGACAAGCCAAATTAGAAAATAATATAGTTGGAACCTTTTCATTTGTCACTGTTGGCCACTTTGTTACCAGCACCAACTCACCTTGGCCAGGTGTTCATCCTTCCACATCACCCAACATAAACTCTTCATTCTCAGAAGCAAGCTGTTCTGATTGTAGCTGCCAATATAAGATGTGGAGTCTTTAAAGATCAAGTTCTTTTTTTTATTGGATCCAGTAGGTGTTTCTAACTTTAAAACAATGCTTAAAATATTGCCTCTGTGTATGTTTTAATATAATACTTTTTCACTTCTATCTTTCTGCTTGTGTTTTCACAAGTATACAAACATAAAGATAAGCTGAGATCAGTATCTGGAATCTGTAGTGACAAAGCATCCACCTACAGCTCAGTGATCTTGATTTTTGTAGCTGTCACAATCAATTTGGATTATACATTTTTAATCTAGAGTTTGGACACAAAACAGGAAATTCCCAGCTATTTAAACAGTAATTTATACAATTTGTAAATACAAAAATATAAAAAATGTAATTGTTCAGGTGGGTCAGGTAGCTGACAAGTAAAAGGAACAAGACGGAGTGGCTGTATTAATCTGCAAAGCTGTTATAGCTGCTGGTTCAGTGGAGCGTGACTTATAAAATGAAGCAAGAGAATTGGTGCACCTTGAAAGAATGAACCTGATTTAGCTTCTTTCTGCCAACATGAATCCACTTGAAGACTTTACTAGAGTTGGATATTAAATCAATACCAATATGTATCGCAATATAATTTCAGTCAATAAGGGTGAAATGAGTTTTGAGCACAATTCTGATTTTTCGGTATACATTATAGTGCATGATTACAGCATTTCACTGGCTGGTGTTCACGGTGCAGCTGATTCAAGCTGAGCAGAAAGAGCCACAACACATTGGCTATGTAAGTGATGATGTCACCCACCGTCAGGAGCCCGACCAAGCCCAGCAGCAGTTTCCATGTAGCACGCTATCCTGCTGTCTTTAAGCTTGTAAATTTCAATGTTTTGCAGTAGTTTTGCAAGACTGAATTTTTTCCTTTTTTTATTGATAATTTTGAAATTATATTTTATCGACTAAAATTAAGAAATGTATTGTGATGCAAGTTCTGGCCATATTGTCCAGCCTTAGACACAAAGTGTAGTGAACTGCTTATGTACCACATGCATGTGTTTTATTTGTGTATGTGTTTGTGTGTGTGTTTGTCTCTGTATGTATCAGTTACTCATTCTGGATCAGTTCGTAATTTCTATTCTACTTCTTTCTATTGTATAAGTATGATATATAAGTAACTGATTTACCTTTACCTGTTTGTATTCGCATAATGCATTTGCCAGATTTTTTCAAAGATTTTTAAATCTGCTGAATTTTCTTGACTTTTTTTTTTGTTGTTTTTTACTCATCTATTAACATTTTTCTTGTATTATTGGAACAAATTCAAAACAATTATATCCCATACAGAGAAGCATGTACATCATTTTATGGATTCAGTTAAAGTCCAGTAAAATTAAATGAAATAATGATAAAATTGTAACCTTTTCAGCAACTTTGGTTGGTGATGTAAGCATCGGAAACACCTGCAGAACTGTCTTTAACATTAATAATATATTTGTGTTGTGCTATGATTATGACCTACCTGAAATGAATCAATAATACAT
>JBAMHX010000010.1:18948333-18959603 GCA_037177515.1 Pseudomugil tenellus
TTTCAGCTAGCAGTTCCATGTCTCTTGTGCAGATCTTCTCTTTAACAGTAACATGTCCAGGATGACACCACCGCTGGACAATCAGTACTACAACTCTACCTGCCTTTAGTTTTCCACTGAAGTGTCAAGTTATTGTTTTTTAAATCAGACACTCAACAAAAGAAATATGATAATTTCTACCTATTTCCACCTCAGGTGGTTATTTTTATTGCAAAAAAATTTCACTCTACTGTCCTCATTTACTTTTAGATCCCCGACGTTCCGGCTCTGAGAAAGTGGATGTATTCTGTGAAGGGTATACAGAGATGTAGCAATGCTGTATTTCACAACCCCAACTCCAATGAAGTTGAAATGTTAAACACAACAAAACACAATACAAGGAATTTAAAGACCCTTTTAAAAAATGTATTCAATTGAATACTCTACAAATATGATGTTTTACTTTCAAACTAATCAACTTGATTGTTTTTTATTATTATTCATTTTGCAAATATTCACTCAATTTGTATTTGATGCCTGCAACAGATTTGAAAAATCAGGGATAGAGGCTTGTTAACCAATGTGTTACATCACCTTTCCTTTTAACAACACTCAAGTGTTCATGAAATGAGGACACTGATTATTAAAACTGTCTAACATCTCTAACAGTCTCCCTCTTATCTTTCTCTCCAACCCACCCCGACCACCTTCTTCCTTCATTCTCCCTCTGTAGCTAAGGATAGGTATCCACACTGGTTCGGTGCTGGCAGGCGTGGTTGGTGTTAAAATGCCTCGTTATTGCCTCTTTGGAAACAATGTGACTCTTGCCAGCAAGTTTGAATCAGGGAGTCATCCGAGGTGTATAAATGTAAGCCCTACAACCTATCAGTAAGTACTTTTCCTACTTACACCCATATATATACAGAAAACATGATTTCTTGTGGTTTAACTTGCATTTTTTTAAAGTTGAACATAAGTATCATCCATCTTCTTTCTGTGGGTTTATTAACCTTATGGCAGTTTACTGATTTCAAGAGAAACTGGGTCATTTCTGGGATTAAACTATGAGCATACAACAATCAAAATTAACAATTAAGAAGCTAATGTTGTTATAATATTATGCAGGTGTGTTGTTATCAGCTTAATTTCCCTTTTTCAATAAGACTCTTTAGGAAAACATATACTATTGTGCTGTTATCTCGTCAACAGGTTGTTAAAAGATGATCGCTCTTTTTCATTTGTCCCTCGTTCACGGCTGGAGCTCCCAGAGAATTTTCCCAAAGAGATCCCAGGGACGTGTTACTTCCTGGAGGCAGGGACTTCTCACAGTCATGCTTCACTTACCAGCTCTCGTTCGGCTCCTCCAGCCTCTATGAGGAAAGTCTCGTACAGCATCGGGACCATGTTTCTAAGAGAAACAAGTTTGTAGATCCATATACAGGTTTTCATCATGCGATTTTCTGGATTTGAACCCCTGGAACATGCAGACACCACAAAACAGATCTTTGGATATGCAAATGCATCCTGTAAAACCTTGGACTCTGACCTTTTTGGGTGAAATATGTTGTCATCGTATGTATAAAAAAACAACATGCGCTAATCTGCCATGAGCAAAAGGAGATATGCTTCAAAAGACTTGAGGAACAGCAACTGTGCTAGTCTCTCATCCTTCCCCAAGGAGCTGGACTGATTGAATTAATTTGCAGAGAAACTTTAATATAAAACTTAATGATCTGGGTGTCTCAGCTGCAGACCTGGTATCTATTTCTCTCCAGTGGTCCTCGCTCTCACACAATACCCCGATCTGGGTCCAGAGTGAAAATAACAATGCAGAGAGACATACCTGGAGAGACAACACTCATGAACCAGTGTTCCACTCATTAGCCATAGAATTGTGCAAACAGAACAAATCCACTTAACATAGTGGGTGCTAGGAAATTAAGTTGGTTGAGTTTTTAGAAGATGACCACTAATGTTTACTGTGCATTATGTCCACTTGTGCAAGAAATACCACTCATGAAGAACAATACAGCTACCCTGTTAAGTCATGCTATGCTTAACCAAATATCTGCTAAAACTTACATAAAACCCGTCAATGTAGGGCCAGTTGGCCAAGAGACAAATGAAAGGCACAAACAGGTACTTTTATTTTCAGAAGGATCAACAAAAGACAAAGGCCAACAGTATTACTAATCTGATTTTACAGGCTTGTCTGCTTTAAACTACCACAACAAACAATAGCCAATAATAATTTAGATGCTTTATTGCAGTTACTTTGTGTTAGACTGTAAATTATTCCCAACTCAGTGCCTTTTCACTGTTCAAAAATAGATTAGATAGAATTTTGATATAGAGAAGAAAAATACACACTAGGAGTGCTTAATTTCTCTTATGTTTCCATGTACGTTTTTAATTTTGTTTTCGTAACTTCACAGAACATAATGGCATGGACAAGGAAAACACAAGTTTGCCAAAGTACCAACTATTTATGTGGTTTATTCTGACATCATGAAAAGCTTGTGACATAAAGGAAGCAGTCCACAAAGACTGAATATCTGACTTTCTATTAATCTCTTTTAATATGCCCAGATGCAGTAATGCACAGTCTTAATAACACAGTCACTGTTTGTACATCTGTCATGTTACACATTTACAAACTAGATTTTTGGTAACTTTACAGCAATGTTTTTTTCTCGCAGAGTCTCATGGAAATTTAAGTGAATACATTTAAATTCAGGTCTATTTTTTTGCTAGGGGACTGAGTGTGACTAACTCAGTAATGATCTCAGGCTGTGTCAAAAACATTGGCGTTGCTCAATAATGTAGTCATGGTAACAATTTGTCTAATTAAATCTCCACAAAATATTATAAATTAGGAGATAAATGTTTGGATAAATGTATAGTCTTGTAGTATTTTAGAAAGTCAGCTTATTTGGTTTCCTTCATATGTAAAATCCTTTAGAGTGCTGCCATTGTTCTTCATCAGTGAAGTACAAATCAGATAGGGGTAAAAAGACATTGACAAGGGCATGAATTTCTATGAAATATTACATGTCAATTGAGATGGTTTTATTATGATGAAGTAAACACATTCTTTTTTAATGTAACTGAATAATAACCCATTACTAATGCAAAATCATTTCAGAAATAATCAGGGTTATTTACATTTACTTAAGTGGTACTACCTGTGTGTGCTCTGTGTCCATATGTTGAAAAAGATATTTTTCTTTCTTTAAAGCAACTGACAAAGCAGCCTATTAGCTAATCTTAACTACTTATAAAAGACCAAATATATTTTTGACCATCACAGGCTTAAATCCATTTTTATACCACAAAAGTTAATCCATAAATGGACAGCCATTTTAATGTTGCATTTTCACATCTTGCCAAATGAAAACCTTGTAGCAGAACCTAAAATATTAAATAAAATGTGCAAATTTACTTCAGACACTACTGGCGCAGGTTTGCTGTGCTTTCTGGTTGAAAGTTTGTTTCCTGCTGTTCGTTGTGAGCATCTAACCATAATATCTGATAGATGAACAAATCTTCACAAGAATTTTTTTCTGTGGATGCATCAAATACTTTTGCGAAATTTTCACCAGGGGTTTGCCAAAAGTTTCATTCACTGTTTGGTAAGTTAGTCTGAAACCAGCATAGGGATGTAATAATCTGTCAAAGGAAGTTATGGCAGGGCAGTCAACATGATGTCTTTTTTAATGTATCAGTTTGAAGCACTGCAGTGTTGTATTAGGGTCATGTGAGTAAATAAAATATAGCTTAGTCAGGAAAAGGTGGTAAAATTGATAGGAAATTTCTTTCTGCTTCACTATGAGACAAATGTGATAACACTATGAAAAATCTCAGGAAAATAGTGGATTTTAAATACTGCTGATATTATGCTAAAATTTGTTATATCATTTTAACATCTGGACTTCAGCAGATATGTGAAAATTTTTATCATATTCAACTCTGAATGCATGAGATGGTGATCCTGCATGGATCCAGTCTGTTCTTTGAATCTGCTCAATATTTTTTTTCCTCACAATGACCCAAATACAGTGTCTTACAGAGGTGAGTTGCCAAGTGATCAAACAGTTTTTTTTCTTCTAGTTTAACATTAGCATAATTAGCTCTACTTGAAACTTGAAAAGCTTCCACATCTGCATCTTCTTCTGTAAAGGGTTTGGTCAATTTCGGCAATGAAAACAATTTTGCTATTAAATAAAAACGTAGTATATTTGTAAAGAATATTTTTCCATATGTCTCATTAGTGTTCAAATTTTCTGTAAACAGAAAAAAACAGTGATTACCTATTTCCAAAATTTTTTTGTGTTGTTCAAACTATACTGAGGTTTTGTAATTAATTAATTATAGAAAAAACTGCCTAGTCACAGAAAACCCTCTCAATGACACTACAGTATAAGATTTAGCTAAGAATCCAAGCAATAGTTAGCATAGAAGCTAAAACATGAACTCAAAACTAAGTGCCATGTTTCATGGGATCAATCCTGTAATGTTAAGCATAGAGTTTTTATATACTATATGAATTGATTTAAGACTCAGTTTGAATTGTAAGTCATTAATTTGTTATATGTAGGGGCTTGCAACACTTGCAAAGCAAACTGCCTATTACACATGGTTTATTTAGCTCTGTGGCAACCAGCAAGAACTGTTCTTGATACCTAAAAGTCAACAACATCTGGGTTAATTACAGCACCCAAGTAGAGCAACAGTGCAACACTCATCCTTCATGCGGTATGTGGGCAGATCATAAGGGGTTCAGCAGATTAGTGAAAACATTTCAGAGACCACCAAACAAAAATAGATAAGAAGCAGACTTCAGAAAAATAGCATAATTTTAGAATTTTCATTTGTTATATGCGCATAAAAACCTTTCTATAGGGTACAAACCCCTTTATTCAATTTTATTTTTTTAAGAAAATCTAAAAGCAAGTTCCAGTCCAGTGTCATAAAGATATTTAAAAAACAAACAAACAATAAAACAAACGCACAAAAACAAATAAAAAAAGAAAAACACAATCACTGCATAGACACCTCCTACCAAATATTATCCATCAGTTAAAAAGGATATCCTTGGGGATTTTGCAGGCTTAGCCACACTTAAATGTGTTTGACAGTTGTGTTATTGAGCCTGGGGTTGGATTTGTAACGCGGCAGCTCTCATTAAAAGATCTGTCTGACTGTCACTCTGGCAATAGTGCGTACATGCATTAATGTTGACAAGATAAAGCTTGTGTAGCATAAATGTAGTGCAGGTGTTGTTTACATTCGGCTTCAGCAATGCCTAAACTCTGCTTCTAGGCTAAATAAAGAACAGTGTTACACCCACACAAGTGCTCAAGTTTCCAAGTTTCTATTGTTTCATAACATTAGACATTTTCCAAAAACCAGCCCTGCTTGTTTGATGCTCAGGTGTTGCACGTATTGATTATTTACAGAGTCATAATGCACTGCAGTGCATGATGCACGTGAGGATATACATCACAGATGCAACCAACGGCAATACGGCTGAGCTGTAGTTGAATAAATGTCATGAGATTGAGGTAAGTGTGTGTGGGTTCAGTGTCATGTGAAACAAACCCTAATACATAATCATCTGGAAACATAAAGTCTACTCCCAGTGGTGTTTATTGGTTTACTACCTAGAGGTGTGGTGGGATCTTTATCCACTGTGCAGACTTTATCATTTCAAGTAGATGTGTAAGGTGTGTGTTTTTCTTTTCTAGCATACAGGACAGTTGTGTGTACTATCTATACAACATTTGCCACAAAGCAAAATGCTTAACTCCTGAAACTGTGCAGAATTATTTGTGAATAAAGACTGAAAGACAGACTCTGATGTATTCAGACTGGATATCGGAAATGAATTTAATTATACAGCAGATTTTCATCACATTTTATAAAGTGATTTAACCTGTTTTCTTTTGTTGAGCCGAAAAGTAAGACAGGGATCTCCCCCAAAATACGCACGGTCTCAACACACTCAAGTTATATCTGTTTTCTTTTTTAAAAAAAATTAAATTAAACTATGGCTATTTTACTTGTCAGTTGAAAAAATACAACTCATTTATGAAACTGTAACTAAATTAGTGTAAGACTGTCATTTCTTTTGTCAAAAGGATGTTGCTTCATCTTGTACTTTCAGTAATTGAAGGTGAAAATTGGTCTATTTTCAAAGATCAGCGTCATTCATCCCCAGAGATTTACATGTGCAGGCTGATTGGAAAATTACTCCTGTTTGTTTAATAGTAGCATAAAGATGTTGGTTTCTAGCTAACATCAAGGGCACATCATGTATCTTATATAATGTAAATAAAAAGACACCAAGTACATTTAATAAGGAAGAAACCCTGTGGCTCTTACTGTAAGTGTGTGTGGTGGCTTGATTGTGTGATTGGTTTTAGGACACCATTTTAAGCTGCACATCAAACCAATGGGTAGCTTTTTAAATACACCTAAAATTTGGGGATTTGTGAAGTATCTGCAATTGTTTTCAAGACTAATTATCAGTGCTTATATAAAACCCTTTTCAGGTTATTTTTGATTACTCAGGAGGGAAACACTTTTTTAAAAGCGCACATTATGAGCTCACCTGCCTCCAACCACCATAAATGATCAGAACTGATCTTCCTCGTTGCAATCTTAAATTCCCTACAGTCCACACTTATACACTAGCACATTATAAACCTGATTTTCATTAAACCTTAAACGTTTGAAACATGATTTGGAATAGAGTGAGAACATCTGAAAAGAGCCACATCTAGTTTTTGATCTGCTTTCATAAATACTCTGTTATGGTTCAGTTTAAACAAGAACTAGTAAAATAATCAAAGGAATGTTGGTAGTTACAGCTTTAGACAGAGCAGGAGCTTTGTGTAAAAATACAAATGCTAAACTTAAAAGTCAACGGAAACATGAAGCAAAGTGAACCCAAACTAATGATGCCACTCCTCCAGTTAGCTCAACCAGTTGTCTGTTCTTTTACAAAGACCATTAGTTGGAATGGATTTGTTCAATGTCTTTGAGTATCTGGATGGTAGCTATTTGGCTGTTACACATTAATTAAGTAAACCAATACAAATCGCATAGAAAACAATGTGACAGCTCAATGTTGCTTTTAATCTGTCATTGAATTTCAGTAACATTTAAAGAAGGCTGTTGCCACATAAATCATTGCTTTTGTTTGTTTTCCTCTTTCCTTTGTTCCATCCATCCATTATGTACTGGTTTCTGAATGTGGTCGAGGTGGGCTGGAGCCAATCCCAGTTGACACTGTGCGAGAGGCAGGTTACATCCTGGACAGGTCCTGGGCAGTCCATCACAGGGGGCAACACACATACTCACTCCTATGAGCAATTTAGAGTCTCCAATCAGCCTTCCCCAAGGCTTGTAACCAGAAGTATTAACAGCTAAAAGCTGAAGAATATCAAATAAGGCGAAACACATGACCTAATAAACAGATGTCGAAGACATGAAAACCAATGTTTAAGGGGTTAAAGCTTGTCGCCATGACACACTCAATCTAATGACACAACCAAAAACGTGCAAAAATACTCTGGTACTATTTTTAAGTGGTTTTCTGTGAATAGTTTCACAGCTCATCCTCCATTGGGACCTATCCTCTTTTCCTATTCCCTTCTTATTTTATCTGTCCTTCCTCCTTCCCCTCAATTCTTAGCCTCTCACACCCACCTTGTATGCAAAAAACAGCCCCATTACACTAATTGGCAGAGCAAAGTTTGAATATTTAACATGGACTGTCATCACTGCACAGCCAAGGGAGCATATGCTTTGACATAACATCGTGCAGGCAAATGTGCAAATGGAAATTACACACAAACACACACACCACAGGTGGACAAAGGTCATGTAATTTACACACTCTGCTTGTCATATTAGCCAAATGAAGCAGGGCTGAGTTATTGGGCTGCTGACAGTATTAGCAGTTCAACAAAGAGTTAGGAGGGCAGTGTGTGGTGAGGGTGTGCACTCATCTGAATGACTTATGTGGCCATTATTCATCTGGAAAGGAGTTGTGATATCTCTATGTGTCATCTGTATTAAATAACATAACAGTGGTCTTTGGTCAGTTTTCAGCTTGAAGAAATGGTAATATAAAATTGACCAGCAGCCTTTTTTTTCCCTTTTTTTACGCATACACTACCAAACACATTTAGACACACTTATAAATTGCATTTATTGGAAATGTTTGTCTAAACTTTTGGCTGGTTTGGAACTGATGTCTAATGCAACCAATGAATGAATCAGACAAAGCCATTTGGATTGACTGCTTTGCCACTTTGATACTGGAAATGATTGTTTTAAGTCAAGATGACTTATTTGTTTCAAAGTTCATCACATTTTCAGTTAAAATCATATTTCCTTGAATCTAAAGTAAATATATTTCCTAGCAGATGTTCTCAAATCACATTTAACTCAAATGGATACAGTGAAAAGCTTCTAGTGACGGTAAGCTTGGCTCTTTTTAAAGATTCACATTTCAAAGACTCGACCCTTTCTGCTCCTAAAGGTCTCTTCATTAGTATAAGACAGAGCTTCTATTTTAGTCTAATTCAGCAATTGGTTTGTTTGTTGGATGCTCATTATTTTTTTCTTTTGTGAGCCTATTTTTTGTGTTTTTTATTAGAAAAGGAAGTTGTGTTTAATATTTAAGGAAACCTTTAAACAAACCACTGAAAACATAGTAAACCAAGCAAATTAAACAAAAAAGGCCAAAGTCTGAACGTTTTAAATGAATTATTTCTCTGTTTTTTGTTTTTTTTCCCGGCTTCTGGCTCTTTCTGTGTACCTGTTTTCTATGACTGCACTACCTGTCTTGTAAGAAGTGCTTTCTTCTTTTAGATGGTAAGAATGGGAATACTAACCACTGAGACCAATTCTATATGCATATACTATGTCACAATCCTTTAATGATGCAGTGAAGTCCCCCTCCCGATACGATGTGATACCACTAATACCTGCTCAATAATTTGACTGATTAATGATTTGACAACAATTTGACTTTATATAATGAGATTCGGTTTAATATAACTTACAAGCCCTCATCTGGTTTCTGAATAAACTCCTAATTATTTTTCTTTGCCTGTGGAGGATGTATTTGACACTTTATTGTCCGTCAGAATAAAGGAATTTTTCTCAGGAATAAAGGCAAAATAATGATGTCATAGCGTCATAGTCTGCAGCTCGCAGGTCCTGAAATGACACAGAAATCTTGAAAGACGTTTGCCACAATTATTACAAAATGTTAAGACTGGAAAGCAATGAAAAAGCTTCCAGAAGATGTTTTCCTGCTCAGATCAGGCTTGGAAAGTTTTGGAAAAATTTGATTAAAAAAGATTAATTAAAGATTCTGTTACAAAAAAATATGCAACTTATCGGCAAAGAGAAGTGAAAACTCTTGTGAGCTTTATAAAATTAAGGTTTATTTGCAGGCAGTAAGATAGAGAAAAAGACTGACCTTCATCTTTTTTCAATCGCTGTTAGCTCATAAACTGACTTTGGGCGGGTCCACACACACCCACTGCTCCACCCTGACAAACCTCTGTCTATATCTGTATATGTTTTCCATCTGAGGTTCAGCCAAAGGGGCAGTGTGCTCAAAAATAAATCACTGCTTCTCTCTGTCTTGTTTTCTTTTTCATCAGCTCTCCCCTGCCATCTTTCCCTCACCCATCACTCACTCCCTTCTTCTACATCTTCACAGTGGTTGTTGTTTTTAATGTTTTTACATCCTCATCTGAATATAAGCAAAGACAGTCACACAAGACAAGATTTTATTTGTTATTTTTTTTCTTCTCCAAAGCTTTCATGCATTGGTTTAAATATTTTAATGAACTTGATCAGGAAAGAGAAGCTGAGGATAAATTGTGCACTATGTAAAAAAGATCTGTCAATAACGCAAAGCGTGTTGCAATCAAACCTTAAATAAATAAATAAATCCTAAATACATAAGCTCGCTCAGAGCCAAAAAAAGGAAAGAGAGAAAAAAGAGATTACATAAACAAAAACCTTGACTAAACCTCACATATCCTGTCTTGTTCTGCTATTTTCCACCAGGGTCACCAGAGTGGAAAACAGATGAACAGGATTGGGGATTAGTGTTGATCCATGCAAATTAAAAGATCATGGAGGCAACCTCGCAAGGCCGTGTGAGCAGGATGCCCTTTGCATCAATCTATATGGTTTTGTGTGTGTGACTATTACATATCTGTCTGTGAGTGCTTGTATTCAGCCCCCCTACATGTCCCCCTGTCATGATTATGTGCCTTTTTACTTTTCTGTGTGCATTTGCACACATTCATGGAGATTATGCTTCCCTTAATCTTGAATGATTTTCATCTTATTGACAGAAACAGAAATGTTTTTTTATAACTCTTGGCAGTGAGCAACATAATGTCATCTCACAGCTTAGTCAGTATAAACCGTAAATGTACATTATATAGCAGGATAATCAGAATATGCCCTTTGACAGCTGAAGTTGCAGCAAACTGAATGTTTACTGCCATGCTTTGAAAGCTTCATCTTAACAAAAAGAAAAAAAAAAACAGACAGATATCAAGTATCATTTCTGGCTATCCACTAAAATGCTGACTGATTATCTCTATGTCTTTATTGTCCAAAAAAACAAACTGAAATAAAACTTTGGGTGCAAACTGTTTGCACAGATTAAACAAGCTGTACTTTTTACATTTTATGATTTGTACACACAACTCTGATGCTTTTTACGCTGTAAAAATGACAAATGCTAAACACAAACAATGCAGTGATTTATCAATCTCATAAACACATAATTTACTCCTAATAAACAACATAACCTATATATATATATTTATATATATAAGTCACTAAAGTAAAATTAGAAATAGTAAAATTCATTAGCCTACATTGTTTTCTAATTCTGGTTCAATAGAAGTATTTTTCAATAAAATAAGACAACAAATATCATTAAATAATAATTGTCAATTAAAAATCAATATTTTGTTCTGTAACTAAGTCAGATTTCTGCACCTGAGGACAGAATATTCTCCCCACTACTCATCAGGAAACTACTTTAATTTGAACAGAACTGTTTTTTTTATTGTTTTTCTATTATTATTTAAACTCAATTAAACAAAAAACATTGTTTTTTTCTAAATGGTAATTTAGCCATATTTTATTTTTTTAATACTTTCTTCAGTCTTCACACACACACACACACACACACACACACACACACACACACACACACACACACACACACACACACACAC
>JBAMHX010000010.1:18976592-19005261 GCA_037177515.1 Pseudomugil tenellus
TATACACATATATATACATATATACACATATATATATATATATATATATATATATATATATATATATATATATATATATATATATATATATATATACATATACAGTACATATATACAGTGTTCAGTATTTTTTTCTATACAGAGATGGAGTATGAACAATTCTGAACTGGATACAGCTCGTCTTCAGTAATGACCAGATGTTAGATTGTGATTAAAGTAAAATGATTCACAAAAAAAAAGAGGTTCATCTCGGAGACTAATAAAAGTCATCTATAAGCATTCTACAAGAAGAAAAGGAGTAAGAAACTAAAAAATAACTACACAATGGCCAAGTACAAGTTCTCAGCTAAAATACATGAGCTACCAGATAGAGAATGAGAAGAGAATGAAAAAGAAAAGAGGTGACAGCAGACAACATGGCAGTAAAAGAGGAAAATTCACACACAATATGGCGGAGTTGGACACAGAAATGCACATAATAGAAAAGGACAGAAGTGAACAATGGGATAAAACATACATGAGTCAGACACAATGACTGTAATTAGATCATTCTTGCGCACTAATACTTCACTGATTATTACTGCAAAAAATGTTCTACATTAATTCCTTTTTGTCCCACGATTTATAAAAAAAAAATACTATGTTTAATATCTCAGAGAGATCTTTGAAAGCAGGTGTCCAGTAAGCTTTGAGGTGGAGTAAGATCAAAATATATGTGTCACGTTTGCTGGTGTGGTGGGAAAATATAAATAGTAACATCTGGCAGTGGTCCAGATGAGGAAGTCCATTCAGGTTAAAGAAAAATTTATGGATGAGGAAAGTCATCCAGAGTTGCCAGTACATCTGAGTCTCTCAAGAGAAGATTTGAGTATCGAGGTTGCAGGAGCAATGTGGTCTAACCTGATCTGAGTATAGTGAAAATTGGTATAGAATGAGATTAATTTGATCTGCTCAAGACAGAAGCACTTCTCCAAACTGGTCTTGTCTAAACACATATTCTGAAGAATAAAATGAAATAAAGGAAGAAAATACACTTCTATCACACTTGTGATATAAACATGATGTTTTGTTATTTTGGAATACAACTGATGAAACCATGACACAATAACTTTATTAATACAATTAATGTTCAAAGGTCCGTACAGGTTTTGCAGCAACGATCTGCGTCCAAGCAATGCTTTTCCAGGGACGCCCCTCCTTATTTCAGCAAGACAATGCCAAGCCATATTCGGCACATGTTAAAACAGCAAGTCTTCTTGGTAAAAGAGACTAAACTGGCCTGTCTGCAGTTCAGACCAGTCTCCCAGTGAAAATGTGTGGCACAAGATACCACACCATAAAACCTGAACTGTTAAACAACTGAAGTTTAACAGATATTCCCTTCAGCCCCCAAATGGGTGTTTAGTGTTGTTAAAGGTAATGTGATATAACACAGATGTAAACAAGACCAAGCCCCAGCTTTTTTTTTTTTACATCACATTTAAAATAAGTGAATATTTGCAAAAAGAAAAAAAAAAATACACTTGCAAAACAAAACTTTAGATGTCCGCTGCACTTACGTCTTATAGACAAACCTGATAGGAAGCAATACAAATTCTTGACATGATATTAATACAGAATACTTACAGATGATGGGTATTACAAATGAAATTAATTTCATTTTTGTGTGTGAATGTGTAGCAGGTGCTTTTATAAAATCTTCCTTCAGCAGAACAGAGAAGCTAAAGATAGAAGGAGCATGTTCTTTAGGGAAAAAGTCGTCATTTTTAGCTCTGGAAAGAAACCTGACACACCTGACTGGACTTGAATAAAAATGAATAAAATGAATGAATAAAAACAGAAAGCAGTTTCAGTGTCAGTGAACTTTTGTTTCTCTACAGCACTTTTGAAAAGTAAGTTTGCATGCGCACGTGTGTGTGCGTGTATGGCAAGTGAATGTCAGGATGAGACAGTTTGCTATACGGATGTGTGTGTATCTCTCTGTCTCTGCGGAGCTTCGGCCTTCATTTGGAAGCTCTCCCAGTAGGAAGGATCCTCTTCTGTCAGAGGCAACGCCGAGGCGATGAGTTCACTGAATGACAGCAGCGTAAATGTTGTGGGAGGAGGAAGAGATGGAGTCTGAGAGGAAGAGAGAAGGAAGAGGTGATCACAGAGTGACAGTATAGTCCTTCACAGAGCTGCATCTTATAATTTATTTTCAATAGAATCATTTTCCAGCAATAAAAATAATATTTTAATCTAAATTACATTTATAATATCCTTAGGCAGTTGCCATGGCAACAAATCATGTCAGAAGTGTGGCTGCCAGCAACGACAAGAGACATGATTGTTGGCTTCTTGCAGTGACCCCTAGTGATCAAATATATCTGGTCTCATCTCATCGCAGTGTCTTCTACCACATGTTGGTGGGAGCCTCAGAGAAATGCAAACATGCTGTCGTTGGTCTTTTGGCAGCTTCCTTTCATAAAGTTCAGCTTTGTGGAATGATGAGTTTAAAATGATCCTGTGAAGCGACACTCCTGCCATTACCTTCTGGTCTCTTTCTCAGCACTCTGACTTATGCCATTCTGAGCTGGTCTTTGAGTTTTGGTTGGCCTGCGGTTTCTTGGCAGGTTTGATGTGGTGCCAAATTTTTGCCATTGCAAGAAACAATGTTATTCTTTCAGTTCATAATGCAAAAAAATAGAAAAATGTTCATAATAGCGACTATATTCTGTGGTTGTTTTAGTTACAGCCACAATGTTAGATGTAGAGAAGGTGCTTTTTGTTACTCCAGCTACAAGTGGACTTTTCTGGCTGCTGTCATGCTTAGCTAAGAGGTTGATGATGGTTTGTTTTTAACTCCTAATGTTTTTTTTTTATTGTAAAATAAATTTCTATTTTCAGTTTCACAGACAGAGATCTTGTTTCCTATCAGTGACAGATGTGGCATTGTACTTTTAGCTGATGTTGTGAATAATGTCATGTGTCCTTACCGCACACCCTGGTTTGTCAGCTGGTCCAAGTGCTACTGCAATGTGATGGTCAGCATCCAGAAGGCTCTCCTGGATAATCACACAAACACACACATATCAGCACCACAAATGTAGAGAAGGATTCTGAATGGCCGGTAAGTGTGTGTGTGTGTGTGTTCGCCATGCGATTGACTGTACAAGGTGTCCTTTGCCCGACTTCTCTGATCATCTACCAGATAAGCAGGAGTAGCTCCGAGATGTATAATAGATCGCTGTTAATGTTCATCAATATTTCAACCAGCTCACCGTTTGACTTTATTTCGTGTTACTTCCTAAATGTGATGCATGAGAGAATAAACCTCCTTGTACTGTGTGTATGGGTGGAAAATACTAAGACTTCCAAGTCTTTTAAATCATATATTTAGTTAAATTGTACAAAAATATCATATGGAATGCAACGTCGCAGTGAAGATAGTACACACAAAGCTTCTCTGGGGCAAAACACCCCGTAAATGCAAAGGGGGACGTAGCAGGTGTAACAATAGGCTTTTCAGCTTTTTTAAAAGACACCTGTTCATCTTTCCGTCTCTTTAATTGAAAGGAAAAGAAAGGAACATGGGAAAGGGAAGGAGACTGGGGGGCACTGCAAAATAGAAAAGGAGGCAAAAGAAAAAAAATGTGCAATTAAGATTAGCAATTTTCAATCCCTACTGACGAAAGAAGAAGCCCATTCATCTCCTGATGAGGTACTGGGGGGCGCTGAGGAGCAAATAAGGCCTTCCAATTCCATGTAAATATTTTTGATCAGACAAATCCGATTTTATCCATTTGATCCAGTTGGCAATGAAGCACCATCATCCTTTGAACTATTCTGTTAAGATGACAGATTTCCTGATACTTCTGGTGGCTGTTCAAGAATTTCGATAATAAAACATCATTATGTTAAAATGTCATGTGCTTTATTGCACATTTCAGCGGCACGGGAAGCATTGGGTCACTCTTTTGAAATGGAACAAGCTGATGTATTTTTCAGAATGCAGTCAGCAGTAGCCTGACCTAAAATCTCTCTTTGATCTGTTTTGCTCTTCCTGATACGTCATGAATTATGAAAAGCGGAAGAAAACTATTTCAAACATTTTACAAATCAGACGTTGTCTTCACTGTAAACCAGACTCACTTCAAATGTCCAGTCGTCCTCTTGTTCTCCATCAAGATGCATCGTGGTCTGGCGCAGCACCTGGCCCTGTGTGAGTGGCTCAGGCGACAGATGAAACTCCACCCGCTGCAGGTTGAACCCCAGACCTGTGCCGATGGCTTTAATAAAGCTCTCCTTCAGGGTCTTGGTGAAAAGGGAGGAAAGCTGATCAGTTACAAGCAGGGGGGGGATTCTGGGCACATAAGACAAAGACGCTTATTTGCCTGACAAAGTGAGAAGAAAAGCCTGTGTATGCATGGATTGAATTTGTCGACACAAAGTCGCACAATAAAGTTCAACAGATGGGAAACTATGCTTTAACATGTGTTAAAGATTGTCTATATAAAGATGCAGACTCTATATAGTGTGTGACCAGCCAAAACCAGCTTTGCTCGACAGCCAATAAGCCACAATAACACTATTACAGTGCTAATTACTATGGCAACCGTCGAGCTCTGCCATTAGTCAACAGTGCGGTGGTGATATCAGAGCTTGACGTCTCTGTGCCACCCTCTCAATCGCACAACATCTTTACTTAGCTCTGCTGTTGCTTTCGCTGGCCATCTGTGTGTGCGCATATGTGTGTGTCTGCAAGAAGAAAATGAGAGAACAAGACAAAAATAAAGGGGGGTAACAGGAAAAAAACAAACAAAAAAAAAAAACAAAGATTGTTGCATTCTTCAGACAAAGAGGCCGGATATGTGGAAAAAGGGGGAATTCGTAGAATTCACACATATGAGCAGAGTGTGCAAATGTGTGTGTTTTGTCTTAAAAAACTCTGGCAATAATATTTTCTTTGTGTGTTTCCTTCTGTATCTCTTTTCATGCACACACAAGCACTCAATGTGGTGTCCAGCAGCTACGCAATATGATGACAGGGTAGTATGGCTGCCATGGTTACCCAGTGGCGGTAGAACGCAGCAAGCTGCTGGTACTCCGAGCTGGCTGATTGGATGACGCTCCACTCATACTCTGTAAATTGACGAGTCATGATGCGGAAAAACTCAGCCACAGAACTGCTACCTGGAGGGAAGGTCGGACGGAAGTGCGGGAAGGAAAAGATTGAGAGAATGTACAATAAAATGCAAAAATATTAACATACCCCTCCCTGTTAATTATCACTGCAACAATGCATTTTTGACTATGATAGTGCACATGCACACACCCAAATACACACAAATATGATCAAGACTTTATTTTAATATGAGGCAACAGTGACCCCTTGTGGACAACTGTGGGAACTACATAATCATGAAATTTCACATTTACATTTAAATAGATTTCTGCAGTGACTTTAAAGAAGGAGCAAAAGTTATGACAACTAAAAACAGAACAAACAGTTGAAAAAATTCTTTCAGCTAAAAAGATAAATTAATCATTAAAAATATTGAGTAGAAAAACTACTTTCTTTTATACCTGGCATGGTGTTCTTCATCACATCCACACCGACTTGCATCCCCAGCTCTGCAGCCAAGACAGCAAAATCACCTTGGTGGGAAAGGTTGAAACTCCAGAATCGATCTGACTCTGAATTGATCTATATAATTTGAATAAAATTAATAGGTTTCAATTAACTCGGATGGATTCTCCACGTCAGCATTCAACTAAGATGCACAAAAACACATGTGTGGTCATTAAGCCACCTCACGGTGTGCAGCTCCAACAGAATAGTGCACATCTAGAAAATTTAAATGTGATATAACTAGTGAAAAATCTAAAAACTCCTACAGGGTTTTCTTAATTTTTTTACCCCACAGTGTGCTGACAATAAAAAAGAGAAGAAGCCACAAAGGAAAAGCTCAACAAGTGAATGAATAGATTAACCTTTAATGGGGAAGCCAAATAAGGTTTCCCTCGAGGAGACCGTTCCAGTTTGATGTCAGACCAGGGGATCCCCATCCTTTCACACACGAACTTCCTGAGCAACAAACGACCAGCCTGTTGGCAGCACAGACACATACAGACAATTTAAGATAATACAAATATCCCAGTTTGACAAGCATGTGAGGAAAGCTTTGAGTCAGACTCACCATGGCTGACTTTGCATCCTTGGCGAAAACAAACTGCCCTATCCTGTCCTTCTCCTCCCGCTGTATGCAGCGAGCTGCGAAAAGCCAGTCAGACCTACTCGGTGACCACGATCCGCAGCGAAAAGCCCAGCGGACAGACCCCATATCCTCACTTCTTTCGAGCCTATCATCTGAACTCTTCAAGCGACCAAGTTGTTACGCTCCTGGTGTTAGCATTGTTACTTAGCATGCGAAGTTTGGCTGACGATATTGAAACTATCTTTATTTTAGATGTTCAAGTCGAACAAAACGACCATAAAGTGAAGGTCGTAATAAAAAGTAAAGTATAATAAAAAGCGGACTTTCTGTTTACATTTTGGCAGCAGTGCACCCGGAAAAGTCTGGCGAAATTCGGTGTCGTCATAAGTGGGCGCGGTGGAGGATTGACCAATAGAATCAGTTGGAATAGTGCGCCACTAGTGATACATTCAAGTATTTTCAGGAATGCCGTAAATAATATCGACAAGTGTTCCGGTTTAAAAAAGGTTTGTTTTCTTCTGAAAAACACCTATCAAGTTTTCAAATGTCAAAAACAGACAATTAATTTAGCAAAATAAGTGAATGTTTTGTATTAATATACCGACTAACAGTATGTATTGGATTGGTTGCACCACTAAAACAGAATGAGATGTTCCCATTGTGGAGCAAATCCCTCCCCCAAAAAGAAAAAAAGAAATACATTATTTGATGTGAACAAACTCAACTCAAACACTTTTATGATAAGCCAGAATTATAAAATTTTGACGTAAAAAATATGACACTTAACACAAAAATGAGGTTTTTTACAACTTGCTCCTCAGTATCCTTATTCTCTGATGGATCCTGAAAGCAACATTAAAATTGTATTTCAACGATGTTGTGATTGCGGTCCATCGGTGTGGGTAAGGTGAGTTCTTATCACTCTATGTTCCAGATAATGTTTTTCTTAGAGGTAGTGGTGAGGTAACATTACACTGCTGATTGTGATTATAATACTGTGCGGTGCTTTTTGCTTTTTTTGTCAGGTAACAACACTCCAAGCCTAATAATCCTCGATTAATTCGTTATGCACAGTAGTAATGTTTAAGGAATACTGCAGGACAAAACACCACCACACCGAGTTTCCAAACATGTTATGTGCTAAACATAAATGCTGAATTGACTTACAATTATTTTTCCTCATAAAATAAACATGATTATCATTATTTATTAATATAAACGAATCTCGGATGTAATAGATCATTGTTGACCAATGGGCCACGGCAACTTTAGTAAAACCTTACAATATTTCACCGGGGGCCATTGGCAGCATAACTCTCACCGGTCAATAACCTTATTTATTTGACTGAATTGATGCTTGTGTAATGATGGGACTAATGAATGTAAAACCATTAACATCGAGCTCCATGTGATGAGATATTTTCTAAGTGGACTTCCTACCTTTTATTCCTAAGCAAACAAGCACTCATTAATGCATTTCAAGTTCACATCTTATGCTTTGCTTAATCCTTTTCTTTATATTGTAACATTGTGAGTTCATAGCATCACCAGTTAAATCCAAATTTGTTGGTAGAATAAAAACATGTGCCTAAACACTGTGCAAATCCACATGCACTAAACAAAGTAATAGGATTCTGTCTCCTTTTGCCTTTTAGGAGGACCACATAATTTTTTCAGCCCGCGATGCTTCTCAGGCCAGCTGAGAACGACCTGATCAGGAAAACAAAGGTGGAACAAACTGTCTGCACGTCTTATCATAATACCTTGTGGCTCTAGTCTACCAGTCAGAGTTTTATCAACAGAAGACAGTGAACCATCCGTGCATACTTGGAAAAAAAAAGAGTGTTCACTCATTTTTTCCTCAACCCATATGCCTTCAAACAAAGACCACATCTAATATAACAAGAAAAATTTGTGTCCCAGGAAGTGGAGAAGTCAAGTCAAAGATAAACTTTTCACCACTGGAAGCATGTATTTTTGAACAATAAACTGCTAAATATGAACTAAACTTTTTGGCAAACATCCACGGCCAAACATCCAGAACCTCTTTACTATTACATGGGATCTATCAATATCTGTATTCACCCTCCTCCTTTATTATTTTCCCTGTCCTCTTCTATACCTACATACATCTTTTGCCTTCTATTTTTATTTACCCCTAGTTGCTCTTTTCCCCTTGTTTTTTTTTCTTTACTTTTTTGTCCCCTACTTACTGCCAAGCTGGATTTCATGCAGGCGAAGCATCTAAAGAGGAAGAGGAAGAGCAATTACAGTGTGAGGGAAACACAGACTCTCATCAGAGAGATCCACAAGAGGAAAGAAGTGTTGTTTTCCCGACAACAGGTGCAGATTTTCTCTCTTGTCCTCTCTTCTCTTCCATCAGGGTTACTCATCGCAGTCTTACAAGAGCCACAATCCAGCATGTTTCCATATAATCCTGCTGCAAAACACCCGACTCCAACTAATGAGTCACTTGAAAGCCGTTGGATCCATTTAATTGGATTCAAGTGTTTTGAAGCACAAATGCAATGAAATCCGGCTGCGCCTCTAACAGGACTTCAATTAGTTACCCTGATTTACATGCTCACTTACTATGCAGATATTAAATCTCTTGTTTTCTCTTGGCGTTAATGAAAATGAAAGAAAACAAAGCAAAAAATGTTCTTTATTTATTTTTCTCCCATACATCTATAGGCCTAAATTACAAGGTACAGAGGTTGATTATCTCCTGTCTCTTTTTTAGACTGTCTTAGAACTGTCACCAGAAATACTTTTTAAAATATATATAAAAGCACACATGTTGTTAAATGGCAGAAACATTTTGGAATTCTTCATAAATTGGTTTCTAAAAGAAGTGTCACTAAAGAAAAAACTGTTAATTTGCTTCAAAGGCAAAAACTCAGTGAGTAAAATCTTTTACTTTTGGCCTGGTTTAAAACAAAAAAAAAAAAAAAATCACAAACAAGCAAACAGACACACACACACATTTAAGAGGTAACAAATACTTAATTATTTAAGACTGGAGGTCTTCAAGTCATGAAACAAAGTAATTTATTAATGGTGCATTTGGTCTACAGACAGGTCCCAGATAGGAAATAATTCAACAAATAAAATAAAATCTACAGATTTGCCTTTTGCTAAGGCTGGTGACAACATTGCACTATGACTTAACAGTATTTCACAAGTGCTAAAACATTATTTTTTAATTGTGTTTGAACTAAACCCAATTCAAGCTGTTTTCATAAAATGTCTGACTGTGGCTCCAAAAGTGAACTATCACCTCAAAACCATTTTGTCTGTGCTCAAAACCAACAATTCATGCCTAAAGCATGTCAAAGTGTAAAAGACTACTGATCAGTCACAACACAGAAAATGCAAAACACAATGAACAATATAAGGAAATACGAGGTGAAAGATGTTGAAGGTTTTCAAAACAGGTGGTCTGATTTGACTCCTGTGTTTAGCATTTTGCAAGTTGACTTAGATAATGCAGTTTAGTCTTTTAACCCTTTAACTTCCACATTAAGAAATTGACACGAGAAATTTTTTGTGTTTGGCAAATTTGTTTTGGGCAAAAATAATCAGAATAAATATGTTTTTGCAAAATGTTGAGATGTAAGTTACGTTACATTACGATTGTACATTATATTGTTTTGTACATTTTTGTACATTGTACATTACAACAGTGAACTGGTGGGGTTAGTACAAACACTTAGTTTGGGATCTACATAATAAAACAGAGTGAAAGAGATGCAAAATGCAGGTTTATTTCCACATTTTTTTAAAAATGTGGTGTAGAGATGTACCCCTAACTATTAAGCAGTAAGTTACAAGCACATGGCTCAAAGGGTTAAGAGAAAAAGAAATATGCAACTAATAGTAGAAAATCTTGATAAGTCACAACTGCAATAGCAACACGCTTAGAAAAAAACATCCTCCCAGTAAAACCTGGCAGAAGTTCAGCCATACAAAAGGATCTGTTTTCTTCATCCAGTTACACGAATACATTCGTGAAACAGTGTTTGACTGCATTAAACTGACCTACAGTGACCCCTTGACTTAAATCTCAGTAAAAAACTTTAGAGAGAGTGAAAAGGTACCCTTTGAAAAATCTTAAAAACACTTGTACACAAGCAGTGGAAGATTGACAGAAACTACTAGCTCACTGCTGCAAGAAGCTTTTAGATGCCTGCAAGAAATATGTATCAGGTTACAGGTATTGTTTATGTGTCAGCAAAGATTCTTTGAATATTGAGAAGCTTCCAAAGAAAATCCATTTTATACATTTATTGTGGTATATGAACTTTTTTTATTGTTTGTTTTTTATCTTGTGCCATTTTGCATATTTTGGTATTTTTTTGATCAACTCCTATCCTCTGTTTCCAACTACAAAAATCTTATAAACCAGGATTGGAAATGCTTACTAGCTACTACTAATACTCAGGCTGTACACATACGGATTGTTGTGGTTTGGAGATGTGGCAGCTTTATTAGGGTTTCAGCACAACCGGCATCTTCACGTTTGACTGCAACCTGGATTGCTCATACTGAACCACAGCCCAGCAGGAGCCCTTTCATTTGTCACAATACAAAATTTATGAAAACAGGAACTGTCTGTTGGTTCTCATTATTTTTCTCTTCTCCGTGGATCCGAACAGAACACTGCAGTTAATGAGCTGAAGAGGCAGGCATGGGAGGAAGTGGCACAAAGTGTGAATGCGCTGGGGGAAGGGGAGTTGCGCACTGCTGCTGAGGTACGTTTGTCTATTAAAAGAACTTTTTAGACCTTTAGAACGATATCTATTTACTTCCAACATCTCATAAACCCCCATTCCTTTGCCTTCTGCTTTACTGTGCAGGTGAAACGTCGTTACCTGGACTGGCGAGCCCTGACAAAGAAAAAACAGCTAAAAGCTGAGAATGCTCTGTCTTCGTCATCCTCCTCCGTGAAGATGGAGTATGACCAGTCCTCCCCTGAGCCTGAGGCCGTCTCTCTTGGTTCTGGGTGTGACCAGCTCCTTGACCTCTCAGGTTTCCCAAAGGACTGTCAGTGTGACTGGCCCGAGCTGGCAGCGCTCAGTGAGCCGAATGCCAGTCAGTCAGCGATGGCGCATCACAGTGTAAAGATGGAGGATGACATGAGTGAATACAGAGTATGTAACGGAAGCACATTTTAAAATAGGCATGAGCTGAAATTTAAAATAATTGTTTTCCCTGTAGATAAGTTATTTTGATTGATTCAGCATGTCAGGTGTGCTTTTAAAGGCGCAGCGCATACTCACACTACTTATGTCAACTAAATTCAAACACAAGTTTAACTAATTATTAATTAACTTAATGATCTTGTTTAAATCATTGCAGGGATTATGTAGCATCCTAATGCAGATAAAGTTCTGACTTTATTCAATTCTATTTAATTTTAGCTTAAATGAGAACTTAATTGACAATAAATGTGTTTTTAAAATAACTTACAATATGTTTTCAAAAGAAGCCTTTTTATTTTATTTTATTTTTATGTATTTTATTTCTTATTCCTGGGATTTCCCTATAGGGGGAATATACATATGACATCATCTGAAAAAGTTTTTAACTTTTTTGTGTTTTCTTTGGTCCAAATTTTGTTTTTCAATCACTGTCTAACAAATAAGCCATCCCTTTCTCATTAAACTGGAGCCAGTCTAATAAAATACCTTATGAAGGTATATCTGTAGAAGTAATAGAGATGATAGGTTTGTGTGTCAGACCGTGACATGATCAGCTTGGTACAAGAAACCATCAACTAGAGTCACAGTGTTTTGGCCTGAAAACCATTTGGAGAAAAAAACCTCTTTAATAGCCAGTCTGATATACATGACAGAATCAAAACGCTGAATAAAATGATACACTTATCCATATTAACATAGACGCTGTACAACCCTGAACAGGATGGGGAGGAAAGCAGGATTCTAGTGGTTTTTACAATGAATACATTGATATTCAGCTTCTATAGTAGCTCATTAATGATCTTACTCTGTCTCTCCAGTTGGATGGTGATGCTGGAGAAGTGGATGAGGATGACATTCCTTCTATCCTCAGTGAAATAGAGTCACGTGGAGAAGGGCATGCTGGTGACATGTATCCCCACAGTGACCTGCTCAACTCCTCCAAGGATCCAACCTCTACAACCAACAGAGATCTACTGCTGGCTGGTGGCTTGATGGGAATCCCGGCTCACAGTCTGAGTGGACTCAATGATCATGAGAGCGTGGGAGCAGGGTTTCTTGTTGCCGTTGAGAAACAGCGACTGGAACTGGAAAAGCAGCGGCTCGTTGTGGAGACCGAACGTCTGGCTGTGGAGAAAGAGCGTCTGGCAGTGGAGAAGGAGCGACTCTGCCAGGTGGAAGTGGATAGAGAACGACTACACCTGGAGAGGGAGCGGTTACAGGTGGAGAGAGAGAGGCTGAGACTCCTGCTGGTCAGCCAACAAGAGCAAAGTGACTTCTCTTATAATCTGCCACCACAACAAGGCCCACCATCATCCTCCACTTCTTTATCCTCGAATCACGAAGGACAGGGGGAGAAGAGAGGCCGAGGTTGGAAGCCGGTGGTGGATCTGGAAGCCGAAAAGATTAATTTAGAGAAGGAGAGACTACAGCTAGAGAAGGAAAGGCTACAGTTCTTTAAATTTGAAGCTGGAAGGCTACAGATTGAACGGGAGCGTCTGCAAGTGGAGAAAGAGAGGTTGCAGCTACACAAAGACCATCATTCAGTAAAAGCCTGAAAAGAAATATCATTTATTAGCAACAAATCGTCCTCATAGGCATCTCTAAAGATGCCGTGCGTCGCGGCTAAAGGTCCACAATCCAGATTGGATTTTTGGTCAAGGAGAAGCTCAGCTTGAAGATAGGCATGTTTATGACCATCATAACGAAGCAGTGCCTTTTCATCTCTTAAAAAAAAAATCAATGACAAGACAAAAACGAGGACACAGTATTAAAAATGAAGAATTTTGATTATATGGAAAAACCCCACTAGGAATGCTGTTTTATGCATCTAAGGTATGGGTGCTTGCTTATTTTATTGAGCTTCTACTGAACAAAAGTAGCTTGATGTTTCTTGTACAGATTTCATGCTGTTTACATTTGTAGTAAGTGTTTGTATTCACACATCACTACATTTTTCTGCCTAAATTTTTCAATATTCTGTAGATTAAAGGGCTGAAGTTGCTCATGTCAAAGACCATAATACCAAGGCAGCTAAATGTAAATTTTTTAATATGTAAACTGTCTTTTTTCACTTTATAAGGACTATTCTTTTTTCTTTTTTTCTTTATGTCTGTATCAGTGTTAAATGTTCGACCTGCATGTTGGAAAGGGAGTTTTTAAAGTTCCGCAGCAGTATAAATAAAGTTTTAAATTTTACTGATTAATAAAACTGTCTTTTGCTCCTTTACTGAAGTTTAATTTATTCAGTATGATTGAATGCACTGCACAATATATTTTGCATCCATTTTTTTTATACCGCTTGGACCGGTTCAGGCTTATAGAGAAGCTGGGGCTTAGTTCAACAAGTAGCAGGTGAGAGTTATTCTGTATCTTTTCATTCGCTTTAATTTTTGTTTCGTGATGATTAGAAATTACTAGAATTTATAGTTATATAATGTCAGTTATGACTATTTTGCTCTATTGTTACGATCTTTTCTTAAGCTTTCAAAATAGCTTTTGAGGATAAACACGGTGCAGAACTTTCCGATGATGTCTTCTGATGCCAGCTCTGAGTCTGAAAGGACTCAGCCTTTAAGAAATTTACCATTGTAAAATCTGAGATGTTTCTTTCCAGTAAGACTATAGTCAAGCTGCACTTCAGTAAAATAGAGAAAAATAGCAGTTTGAGATATCACTTTTTAATGTATGAAATGAGTTGAATGAAAAAATAACCTGTATGATATTATATATGAATAATTCATGAGTGATGTTGCTGTTAAAACATGAACGCACTCCTGAAAAGCCATAAAAAGAGCATAAATTACTTCTCAGAGCAATACTGTTACACCTATCAAATGAACTTGGATTTGTATTGTATAGGGATACTGCACAAAAACTATTCCAGTGTAAATTCAGGATGTGTTGTTGTTTATTACTGGAGATAATGTTCCTTCCAAAACTCTCATGTATCAATGTGTTGCCACTCTTCAGTAGAAAAGCTTTGGATTTGCCCTCTTGTGGTGAAAGGATGATGTTGCTCACATTTACTATCCATCAGTAAAATTTGAAATGGCCGCTATGTGACAGTGTCTGTCATATTTACATCATGAATGTGGAAGTTGAAGTTTATGCAGCCAGAAGAACCTAGAGAGAGTATCTGTTCACTCTAGTCATTATATTTCTTTATAAGTTGTAAATTTCAGGTTGTTTCCTGTAGGAGATGCAGTCCTGATGCTACGAGAAAGAGTAACATACTGTTTGAAAGACTGCAATTTCAGGTAAATAAAAAAACAAAAACAAAGGGCAGTCTCAACACATTAATATCTTCCCAAACCCAGAAGGTTAACAATATTATATAATAATAAATATAAACTTCACCATAAAAAACAGAAAAAAACACAACTCGCCCCCCAATATTCTTATAGGTAAGAATACCAGGTCATATTTGCTTCTCTTTATCGAGATCTCAGATGTATGAGTACCAAGTTTCTTATTAGCACTAAAGCTGATTAGAGAAGATGGACTCCAGCTGAGTTAAACACCTGGTGAGACTGTCCCTGTTAGGGTTTTGGGTTAGCTTGCGTTGGTATCCTGTTTTATTTTTTAGTTTGTCCTGTTTTGCCCGTTGCTTTCTGTTCAGCTTCCTGTATTTGTTCATTAGTTCACCTGGGTTGATTTTGGTAATTGTTTTCACCTGTCCCTCGTTTGTTTCCTATGTATTTAAGTCACTTGGTGTGTCTGTTTGGTTGTGGGATAATTAAGCAAATGAAGTTAGTTGGTCAGTCACAGGGTCAGTGTTTCAGTGTAGTTCAATAAACCCAGTTAACCTTCATCCTGGCTGCCTCCTGCTGGCTGCAAGTGTTTGCATGGATGTCGCTCACATGTTGATCTTTAAACAGAGCTAGCTTACAGAAAGCAGGATAAAGTGTCAAATAAAATGAAATATTTACCAGATTTAGCTTCGCCTGTATTTGGCAGTCATTGCAGCCTGTGGGTGTGGAACTTATCATCATTGTGATGTTGGATGTCATCCAGTGATGAGTCCAACAGGTCCACCATAAAAGCTATTATATGTAGCCTCATTTTAGATATGAACCCAATCACCATTCCCCTTGCTTGGCTTCACCTTTAGTTTTGAAGAGACAATGAGCCTATTTTCTTTTAAAGGTCACTTAGTAACTATCTCTGAAAGAAAATATGTTCTTGGTTTCATTAGAGGCATTGGTGGATTTTTGGATGGATAGATACCAATCCTCTCGACATCAAAACAAAAAGTTCATATCTGTAAAAGAAAAGGGCCAGGCCATGGTGAAGAGTGGAATTGTTGTTTGGGCCTTACTTCTTCTAGTAGATGCAGATTTACAATACAAATATTACAATAATAACAATAAACACTGTTAGAGTGGTGCAAAACTAAATATTTAGTTACAATATTTAGAGTTTGCCATATTTTAATGATGCTGGAACATCTATTCTTCTTGCACAAGTGTTTACATTACTCGGCAGTTTTCTCACCATATTCACCCTTTTACATTTCATTCATACAATTCTTTTTTCTTTGTTTGTATTTGTTTATAGATGATATGGTGAATTGTGACACTTGTTTCCATGAAGAAGGAAGACTATTTGCCTGCATACATTTATTGTAAATGTATGAAGGATGAAATAGTTAGGTTGAAAGATCATACATGGTTAAACATGCCAGAATTGTCCGAAAAGCTAATTTTCAAATGTAGTCCCCTGGACATGATGTTAAAAGCAATAAATTATATATACTAACTAGTATGCACTCGAAGAGCGCAGACCTCCGACAATCAGCACAGTTTTCCCACACAAAAACCAGAGGTCGCAGCTAAGATTGTCTGGTTAACAGCCACCAGTACACTGACTTATATTGGTTATGGTTACCGAGGCTTGAGTCAAAACATCCAGGCCAAAAGCCCAGAGAAAAGCGGCTGGTGACGCCACTAACTCTCCCCCATCTTTTCCCATTTGCATAATTTAAAAAAAAGCTCCTGAAAATGGGTGGGGGGGGGGGGGTGCATATATTATTATCATTACTTACTTTATGGTTGAAAAGACACTTCTAAGACAAGTCCATGTTTTTTGAGACAGTCTTGCACTGTCACATGTTGTCATGTTCAATTGTATGGCTTTGTGTCATTGCGTAACGTATGTCACTCCTCACTTTTTTTGTGTGTCTTGAAAAGGAAACAGGTTTAAGCTTGTTTTAAGGTAATGGACTTGTTCTTACATAGCGCTTTTCCAATCACGTTGACCGCTCAAAGCGCTTTACACCACATGGTACATATTCACCCATTCACACACACACCCCGATAGACACATCAGGGGGCAAGTTAGGGTTTAGTGTCTTGCCCAAGGACACTTCGACAGATGAAAGACGACTGCTCTTCCACCTGAGCTACAGTCGCCCATCGGGTGATACGTCTCTCAGAGCTCAGCCATACATGATCTTTGTCAGAGCAAAAAACAGCAGACAGAAACGGTCTGTAGGAGGCGTCAGCTGCCATCACATGAGTGGCTATCTCACAATGATATAGAATCCTTCAAAACCTTCCTGGATCCAGATGGGTATCCGGATCACCTCCAAAACGTAATCACATATTCATCCTCTCGTTCTGGATATATACGGAAAATTTCATGAAAATCCGGCCGTAACTTTTTAAGTTATATTGTACACATATAGAAAGATAAACGCAGGCAGTAACATAACCTCCTTGGCAGAGGTAATAATAAAACATAGACACAACATAATATGATAATGTAACAGCTGGCTTGTCTTTTAGGGTTGGCAGCTGTAGGTGTTAATAAACCACATTTTCTATTTTTTGAGAAGGCCTGGTATGTTAACACTGTTGGTGGCAATCTAACAAATAAATAATTCCTACTGTGACAGTTTGTCCAATCATCCGAAATCCTTTGTTTTTGTTGGATTTCTAATCTGTTTAATTTGATTAAGTCTTGAATTTAAACTAAAACTATTTTAGTCACGCTTCAGATTGTATCAAGTAAATAACAATTTGCTGTTATATTCAGTCTCCATTCAATCAGAAAACGACATTAATTCAACCCTGTAGATTCCCAGCTGCATATTCATTTGTTGTCATCTCCTGGAGTATTTAATTGACTGCAAGTTTTTAATGTACGTGCCAGACTTGTCTGCAGTCTTGAAATGTCAAGACCACAGCAGCTGCAACAACAACAAAACAGTCCAACTGTTGGTGTATGCTGAGTTTTGGATTTTAATTGTCTTTCCCATTATGAGAGATGACTGTAAGAAAAACAGCAGGGGGAGGTGGTCACGTCAAGACAGAAGCAGAGGGGAAAAGAAATCAGTTTGAGATGCATTCCCCAGAGAAAAGAGATGCAAAGAATAGAGGAATAAAAAATGACAGAAGAAGGAAGATTAGAGATTATGAGCTGACGACAGAGTGAGAACAGAGGACACAACAAGCAGGTTAAAGCAGGAAAGACCAAGGCTGAGAAGGATGGAGTGAACCAGGGTAATGAAACCAAATAGGTGAAAAGGCTGCTTTACTTTGCAGGGAAGATAGCAGAGGTTGATTGAAGGTGTTTGTGAGTGTATGTCGTGTGCATTTGCACATTAAGGTGCAAGGTTAAAAGGGTGGCAAGACTTCCTCCACAATGGTTATTTTCCTTCAATCTTGAGTAAATGGAAAATACTTGTCTGTAATAACCCTACATATCGTGTGAGTTTGTGTGCATGTGTGTGTCTATGAAAGCATGAGTGAGATGGAAAATGCTTGTCAGTGATGTGTCTGCATTAGGAGTGTTGAGTCCCCAAGGACTGGAAAAAGAAGCCAAATTGCAAAGTCACAGCAGGGAATGTTCAGCTGGATAAGGGTGCTACCCAACAGCAGGGACTCTGCCGTATGAGACTAACAGAACACAAATGAAGAGAGCACTTCTAGAAATCACCATCATAAATATCAGCAAGTCAACTAATGAGGAACAAATTCAATGATGTCTAAGATGGAGTTACTTATAATCAGAACAATCAGTATTCAATGAGTTATTATCAGATTATTTAAATAGTTTGCAATTTTGGATTACCAAAGAAGTACCATGAACAAAACATTGTCTATTGTCAACAGTATCATGGCTCCTAGTCAGGGAAACCTGGGATTGTTCTTGTTCTCCTCTATCAATGATGAGTAATCTGTTCTAGCCTTATGCAGGGCTTTCTTATATACAATTAAACTTTATTTCTTAACTAAGTGAAACTCTTCCAAACCAGATGAACGCCATTTCCTTTTCAAGTGTCTTGATGTCTGTTTGAAAGCTCGAAGCTGTGAATTAAACCAAGGAGCTCGCTTCTTCGGAGGTATTATTTTCTTTTTTAGAAGAGAAACATTGTTTAGTGTTGTACGCATTAAAACTGTCAGTCTATCAACAAATTCATCAACCCGTGTTAAAAAGAGCTCTGATGGATCTTCTCTGTTATATAAGCACATGGTATTGTAGGAAATACTGATAAAATAGATTTCTTAATTTGGTAATAACACTATCTTACAAACATCGAGTATAATGACTTTTCTTTCGCGCTATTGTAGTCGAGTAAAGTAAATTCAAAAGTTATTAGGAAATGATCAGATAGAACAGGGTTATGATTATGAGGGAAAGCTGTTAGTTCTTCACTATCAATGTCAGAACAAGATCAAGAGTATGATGATGAAAATGAGTAGGTTTGTAGACATTTTGTGAAAAGCCGATTGAGTTTAATATGGAGTTAAAAGCAATGTTTAAACTGTCCTTTTCATCATCAACATGAATGTGAAAGTCACCCAGTACAATGAATTTATCAATATTAAGCACCAAGTCTGATAAGAGGTCTGAGAAATCCAATAGAAACTGTGAATAAGGTCCAGGTGGACGATACACTACTGGTAACAGAAGTAGCTTGTCTGATTTCCATTTTGGGTGAGAGATTGAGTCAGGTGTTCAAAGGAATTAAAACTAATCTTAGTTCTAGGACTGATCAATAGCCCTGATTTAAAGATAGCTGCTACAACCCCCCAAGACCGGCAGTTGTTACGAATTGGGGAGGTGGACCCAAACGCAGAATGGAGAAGGCAGGAAGGCAGCCAGATGCAGAATAACAGAATTTATTAATAGAGAACCAAAGAACTAGACATGAACTCAAGAACAAAAGAATCTAATGAACAAGCAAGGAGAAAAGAAAACCATGGGTATAAATAAACTAAACAGAACAAAACACAGGTGAAAACAATGACCAAAATCAACACAGGTGAACTAATGAACCAAACATGAAGCTGAAACCAAAGCAGCGGGCAAAACAGGAAAAACTAGAAAATAAAACAGGAAATCATAACAGTAGTCCTATGAACATGAAAATTTAGACAGTCAGGTGAAGTAGATTCATTGATACTAATTTGATCCTCCTACTGCAGTCATGTTTCTGTGAGACAAAATAGATCAATATAATGATCACTGATCAGGTCATTAACAAACAGAGACTTAGACCGAAGAGATATGATATTCAATAAACCACAGTTAATGGTTTTACTTTTATGTTAATTTTATTTATTTTGGGTGTGGTGCAGTGTGGTGGCAGGTAAGAGACTACAAAGAAGCGTGTAAGACTACAGCTCCTGGCTCAAACCTGGTCATGGCTATAAATAACTAATAAAATGAAGATCCTCAAGGCGGAGAAGGTCAAACCTGTTGTATGAGTGGTTGTAGTTTGGTGGAGGCGCAGTGGAGTGATGCTCCTTCCTGGAACAAGGAACCAGGGCTTCAATTGGAATGGTGTGGCGCTGACCTAAGGTCCCAGTTCATATCATTTGAAGCACATCATTATCAGTTTATTGCTCTGCAATCAAATATTCTGTGTCACACTTGGTGATGCTGTGTCCTCCACTGGTCTTTTCTTATATTGAGTTGATGGAGGTTCAGTGTCAGGTCCTCTTCTTTGTTCCATCAATCTACTTCCACTTGATTCCAAAATCAAGAAACATTGCATTTTATTTCCCTGTTTGTGGATGATAGTCAAACTGGTATGCCTTTAAAATCTTCAAACTTTCTCTGCCAGTCCATTGTCTCAATGTTTAACCTTTTCAAATTTTCATGGAAAAATAGAGAAGTAATACTAGACCTCCCTTGTAAATTTGAAACAATTCTCTTTTCTAAGTGAAAGACCTCTTGTGCTCCCACCACAAAAATATGGTTACGTGATACTTTTAATTCCGAATTATTAATTCCAAATTAAATTCATGAAGCTTTGAGTTGACATGGAAATTTTAATTCAGTATAAAAGGTTTAAATGGCATCATGTTTGAAGCTTTAGCGGCTAAATGGAAAACTATCTAATATGAACCATTTTAGCTTCAATTTTGATTCAATTTTTGAAGTACTATCTTGTCACAAGTATACGACTTCACTATACTGAACAGCTGAGGAGGAGAAAAAAAATAGATGGACCGAATATATTGAAGACGGGAGGCAAACTTTTTTTTTTTTTTACAAAAAAAAAACAAAACAACTTTATCGTGTTTCCAAACAACAAGATGGGAGGCAGAAGACTGAGCATGTGCGTCATTGCAGCGGGAGAAGGTAAGCATGCACAGAACAACCACGAGAGGGATTAAGGGTTTACATGAGACAGGAATTATTTAATTCCGCTTTAAAATGAGAATAAACCAGCTAGTTTAGTCAGAATTAAGTTTAATTCGGAGTTAACAATTCCACTCGGAAGTAGGTGTTTACATGGTTACTGTTCGTCTGTTTAAAGCAGAATTAACTTTTATTCGGAATTAAAAGTCCAATGTAAACGGGGCGTAATGTGGTGTAAAATGAGTAACTAGATTCTATTCTTCTGTTGTTGCTCAGTGGGGGAACATTCCACCAAACTCTGGCCAATTCACAGAGATCTTATCTGTTTTTAAAAACAAGCTAAAGACTGAAGGATTAGTTAGGATCATTTCAGTATATGTGCATTGCAAGAACTTATTCAACTGGATAACAACCAATTCATCTACATTTTACATATAATACAGGAGAAGTTCCCCACAGGTTTTACAAGATATCAAAGACAGATCTGGATTTCGGAAAACTTCTGGATGCTACAACCCAGAACAAAAAAAAGGTTGACCTTTAGAAGTATCACAAGTTGGATTACGTTCTTAAGTTCTTTGGTCATTAGCCAAAATGCAAGTTTATGTTCAACCCAAACTGAATTCCAAATTTTTACCTGCTTCTATAAACATAAGCAGCATGAAAAATTATTTTAGTTTATGATATTACACTTTGTATCCCCCCAAAAAATAAAATGCAAAATTAGTTCTGTGGACAAATAACCAGAGACTGCAGATTCATTGTTGATGTTTTACTAGAAAAAGAAAGAAAATGGGACTTCAGACATTAATAAGAAAGAAAGAGAAAAAGGAAATTTATAACGCAACAGTGTAGACAGCCCAGCAATCACTTTCTTGCTGTCCGCATTATAAATTTTATGACCTTGAGGTGGTAAAAGAAAGAATCAAAGAAACAGTATCCCGTGCAACTTAACAGACTTGTCTGCTTACAGCTATCAAGTGATGTCTTTGCAAATTCATGTACTTTTAAAATCCATCATCTCTACAGCTTATCTCTGGCTGGATTCGCACTGTGCAGCTACTGATATCCTGTGCTGAGAAGCAGAGCTTGGAAAATGTCTTTTTTTGTTTAAACCTTTAAGATTTTAAGAGATTAATTCAGCTTTTCACTTAAAATTAATTTATATATTATATACGATGTGAATATTTTAGAATGTTAAGTCTATGTTGAATACATATGATACAGGACTTAAACATAATGATAAAAAAACAAAAATCTGCCAAAACATTATAAGACAGACAGGTGAAGAGAGTACCTGCTTCTTTTGTTGCACTGCTTCACCCGTCTGGGAGTGTTTGCCTCCCAGCTATTATATGGATTTTACTTCAACCTGCACCGACCACCTAAACATCACTGCAGTCCAAGCACAATCCTGAAATAGGACATCTTATTGGCTGCAGCCTCCCCAGCAGTACAGTGTGGCCAGAAGTGGTTGAGAATACAACTAGCACAAATGCACCGTTGCTGCCTCTGAACATCCTGAATAACAACCTGGATGTGACTTGAATATTGAGGTTGATCAGGAAAAGAGTGTGAGCTTAAAGCAGTTACAGTTACAGGATAATATGGAAAATTACGAATAAAAAACTGCAAGAACCTCAGATTGTCATCTGGTGTTTTAAGATGTTGATTCATATCTGCGTCATTATCTTGCTGTGAATTTCAGAAGCAAATAAAGTCTTTTGTAATTTGCTGAGGTGCATGTTCAGAGATTTCTGTTGTAGACTAGGAAAGCAATAACAAAGCCTTTGGGAGTAGGAAGAGCAGTACAGTACATAGAGTAGAATTGAAAAAGTAATTAGCATGAGTACAAAGACTTAGGAAGGACAAGAAAGGTAAGAAGTGCTTCAAAGAAATATTTCACTTTGACTTACAGTATCTGAGTTGTGAAAGTATCAACACCATGTTGTATCGTGGCAATAATGTAATTGTATTAGAACATTTTTCCCCTTAAATGTTACTTCAGTTTTAACATGAGTCAGCATATATTGTAAAGTAAGAGCCAAACAAATAATACATTTCTATAAAAAATAGGGGAAAAAAGAAATGACTGACATGCAAACCCTGTTCAGTTTGAATTTGTGTCAAATTTCATACTGCAGCAGACTCATCTGGTGAAAACAAAATCAACAAAAAACACTGAGGTGATATGAAAAGCAACAGAAAATGTTACTCTTGAAATGTCACTCTTCATTGTTTAGCCAATATCACTTCAACCCAAGCTCTCTATGGCCCTGCTTAAATGAATAGGGGGGCTTTTATAGCCTGCACACACACACACAAATGTGCATACACCCACAAAAACACAACATTTTTGGGATAAAAAAACACCAAGAGATTATGAAAACTAGTTGATAAGTAATGGTGCTTGAGTGATCACTCTCAGCTGACCCTGTGTATGCAACAATGTATGTGTTTGTGTTTCCATTTGTGTCCGTGTGAGTGCCAGATGGACATTCAGTGTAGAGAAGGACACACAAAGACAGTGGCATAATATTCTCAAGTTATCAAAAAAAACCAGCCATATAACAGAATGAATGCCATGGCCTCTGACAATCAGTGATCAATGTTTTCTATAGCTCTCTATAGATGTATATATATATATATATATTTATTTATTTATTTGCATTATATATAATATGTAGCTTTATAAAAAAGATTTTTACTTAATTACAAGTAGTGGCATTTTTCTTTTATATTCATTATTGCAATGAATTATTATCTAAGATGTTAAAAAAAGACAGGTGAGTTCTCTTTTGCTACACAGTTATTTACAACAATTCTAAAAAGCAAGCTTTCTTATATGATACCGGGTCTGAGGACCTTAAATTGACAGTCAGACTGCTTGGTAGATTTGTAGACAAATTGGAAAACATACCAGTAAATTTTGATAGCTGAAGTTAAGTGCACAGCACAGACTAGTGGTTCTCAACCTTTTCTCAATCAGAGGAAACAAATGTCTGACTCCCTCATTGAGGGTAAGCTTGTAAAAAAAAAACAAAAAAAAACAAATGAGACAAACTTTGATAAATCAGTTATTTAAAAAGGAGCTGGATCCTTAATTTGTTTGCAATTTGGAAAGGTTTGAACCCACAAATTCCCCTCTTATTTCCATATATTTCCCATCGTCTGTGAGGTCCTAGCGGTCAGGTTGAGAAGCACTTTATTCTTTTTTTATTTCATCACTGAACATACAACTTAAATCCTGCTTTTGCTACTCAACAAAAAAAAAAACATACTTATCACTTTGTTGTCTAGCATTTCTACTGTTATGATGCTGCTGCTGCTGATGAAGTACTTTATAAATCACTATGTTTGTCTTTTAGAAACCCCTGTGTAATGTTTGGCTGAGATCAGCCATGTGTGTGGCTCGAGGTTACTTCTGTTCTGTAGGGCTGATAAACTTCTTGTCTTGGAGAAAGAAATTATTCTACATATGTGGTAAGAAAGGATTTTCATTCAACTGGAAGAGTCCATAGCAAAGTAGCAGGTTTGCACAGTCCTAACGTTCAAGCTTACAGTTTTCTGGTCTTCTAAGGGTTATAATACCTGGCACTCAGTCTTTGCAGGCAAGTTAAGATGATAATGACGATGATGATGAAAACAATGTTTGTAGTCTTAGTAAGGCGTTGTCAGGGGGTGTGGCTTATTGGCCATCTTTGTTTAATAAAAACTGAGCAGGACCAGAGCCGGAACATTTGGTAGTCTTGTCTTTTCTTTCCCCACCAGTTCGGATCATTATCTTTCCTACTGCCGTCACCACGACCATGTTTGTGGTTCTGTTCACAGCTCATAGATCACTGAATGAAAATCTGTGCTGGCTTTCATGTTGGCTGGAAGATATCGCAATGGTATCCTCCCAAAAATGGCAAAAATAAAAGCTGCAGGCAAGTGAGATGTCTTTGCTGTCCGTTGTTCTTATTTTTTTCCCCCATTAGCTCCACAGCTGCATTTCATAATCTTTTACTCGTAAAATTAGTCAGTGGCAGCAGGAAGGTGAAATGGCGATGCAGACTTTGTGTTTGCGTATTCAAGTTTGTAAAAACGTCTTTATGTCTGAGTATTTTATTAGGGTTTCTTTTATTATTGTCATGTGTGTATGAGTTTTGTACTGATGTGTGCAACTGTGTGTGTTTCTTCATCAAAGTCTGTATGCTTGTGTGTCTTTAAGGCACGGCAGGTGTTTTTGGTTTTCAGGGCAGTCCAGAGGAGACCACTGCAAGGCCGGGGTGTCGAAGGGAGGCGTGGCCAGCATGTATAGCTTTGGGGCAGTCTGGCGTCAGGACACGGCCATTCTCCCCCACACTTCCTGTGATGGACAGACGGGCCTTATTTCGCATGGCTTCGGAAAAAGACAGCTGGAGGAGGTAGAGATAAAAAAAAAGTGAACATGTTTAAACAAACAACTAAAAAAAATGGACTGAGAAGCAGGGAAGCTGCACAGCAAACAAGATCATTTGCAGAACAACATCATTTCTATATACACACACATGCACAACTGGCACTTGGACATGCATGTGCCTGTAAACACTTTATATACAAGTATGCTGGTAAACATGTCTGAGGGCGCAATCACACACATAGTTAAGGACAATATTTTTGGAAATAATGTAATTATTGTCTTGGTTCATTATGTTTATGTAAACTAGTGTTATTTAAATGAAATACTTATTTATTATCCATTAGCGACTTAAATAAATATTGGTTAATAAGTTTATTAAGTATTCAATTTAAACTTGTTTCACTGTATAGTTATAATATTGTAATTAGGCAATATATCTGGATTTAGATTATGGTTTTAAGTGAAAGCAAAGCTATCTATAAATTACTCTGTCTTGACTAATCTGCAAGTATTTCTCAGTTAAGTTGCAAATGAAAGTGACATCCATGTGAATACCACAATGCAGGATTTTCCAGCGGAACAGTAACAAGATGTAAACGGTTTTGCACTTTGCTTGTCAGTAACGTAAATCCATCAGCTTTTTAAAAACTGTCTTCACTAATATCCCGAATAAAGAACATGTGGTTTTCCACCCTACTAATAAGATTTTCAGGCTTCAGCCTAAGCCGTCCGCTTTTTATTTGCCATGTCTTTATTTGATTGTGGAGCCTACATTCTCTTTCCTGAAATGATTAAGAAACACCTTAGGGATTATATAAATGGATGTGAGCATATAGTAATTTATGTTAAAAGCGTTTCAAATGAATGTAATGATACATATTACTGGCAAGCAGTCTCCTGTGACTATGGCAGGATGGAAGCAGCTGCATTCCCAGAGTACTTGTGTCAATTCTTTTGGATTTTTGCACATAATATACAACTAAACACAAACTAGTGCATAAAGACATCAATACATGTTCGTAAAGGTAAAAAAAAAAAAACTGTTGAAAAAGAACATAATTTTTCTTCTGTTTTCTTACATCAACTATGAGCTTTTAATACAAAACAAGCTTTATTTAATTCATATTAAGTAGACCTCAGTTCTACATTTCATGTAATATAATTACATTTATGTCAAATTTTAATTGTTAGTAATGAGTTTGACTTAATTTAAATATCCTGAACCATTCAATGTGTGAATGCACCCTAAATTACATATGCAAATGTTTAAAGAGCTACCACACTGTGCAACACTGAACATACGGCGCTTTCCATGTCTTTATGTCGAGACAAAGCAGGCGACAATCAACAAACACAAACACTGTCGACGAGATTTGGGTTGTAGACATCTGCATTTGTGCGATACCATGCACATGTGGGTTCTGGGTTTTAGATATATTAAAGATTTAAATGTGGACGGGATACAATTGGGAAAGTGAAAATCCAGGAAACATGGGTTGTTGAGGACTTTGATAAGACAAAAGGGAAAAAGTGAAGGAGTATTCTTTAAAGCTATCAGATTTATAGAGAGGGTGTGACTGACTATACCGCTCAGAGTCAAGTAACACTTCACACATACAGCTGCTCTGTAATGTGATATTTTAGTTAAGATGCTATTACTGTCTGGATGTAAATTTTTGTTTCTAACAAACAAAATCATCTATTCAGATGAAACAACAAATGTGCTACTTTTGAGAATATTTAATAGTTAATGGAGTTCTGTTGATGCTGTGACTGAGATACTGTTAAACACAAGTTTATTTAAAGCAGCATTGGCTGTCTGGAGAGAGGAAATGCAGTTTAGCATCTGTTAATGCGTCTAATAAAGAAAGCAGAGACAAACAATTTTGAAACGACATTCATCTTTAAAATAATTATCTTTGCTTGGTACTAGAAATGCAATAGCAAACCAAATTCTTTAGGGGAAATAAATGCAAATGCAAAATACCAGCCAGACATAAGTCTCCCATTCTCCTTTATTTATGAAAAAATATAGACTAAAGAAGATACCAAAAACAAACAAAGAAACATTTTCTATCATGTTTAGATGTTTTGGTTGTATTTCTGGAGTCAAAAGACGAAACTCAGTAAATTACTCTAAACATTTTTTTTCAGTGACATTCAAAATGATCTTTCAAAATGGTTTCTCTCTTAATTAAAACAGGTATTTTTTGTAATATCTTACATTAAGTGTCCTACATTTCCTCTTTTTCTATGTGTTTGTTTGAGAGGGACATAGCATTTTAAAAGAAGAAGAAACAACGTCTAAAGGTGCCAGATTCATTCAAAAGGCCAGTTTCATCTCTTGTCCCCACTAAGATCTTACAGAGACTCCCTGGAATACAAAAGTAAGAAAGGAAAAAAAACCTAACAGTCTGAACACTTTTACCTTCAGTGTGTCATTTCAAGGTTTCATCACATCACTTGGCAGCCATTCTATATGAAGTGTTTGCATCGTCATTAATTCCTCTGCATTAATGCTGAGTAAATCCATGGGGCGTTTTGAAGTTTTCAGGGGTGAAATAAGTCAAACTGCCTATTTGGACCATTTTCAGCAAGGGTGCACAACTCCACTTAATTGGTGACAATAAGAGAAATGTTGCTAGATGATAAACTACTAGTAACCACTCAAAATCTGAAAAGTTCATTCAGAATACATAAATGACCCCTAGCTATTGTGTTGAAACTTTTTTTTATATCTTTTCTGAGAGTTAGTGAATTTATACGTACACTATAATCAAATAATAAATTATTTCAATCGTAAACATCATTTGAATTATATAAAGATAAAAACAAGATTTGAAGGCTTTTGAACATCATGCAGAAAAAAAACATCTTGATTTTTAATTTGGTCCTTGAAGAACCTACATTTTGCCTATTACAGTACATACTTACATACACACTTAATAGTATTAAATTAGGTTTTCAAGGGAATGCTGTGCAGCAAGAGGTTTATGAAAACTCAGAAGATGTGAAATGTCCCAAATGAAATGTAATGAGCTGAGTGCAAACTAGCCTTAATGAGCATTGAACAAACTGCGATGTTTATGGGGTTTTTTTATGTTACAGTGCCAAAAGGATTAATGAGAGGTCTTGCTGCATGAAATTGTGGTGAATTACCAAGCATCTACTGACATCAAAATATCTTAATAGTCAGTTTTATTAGGCCTAATTTTATTAGGCTTTTCGTCATATTATAGGTTAAAAAATGATAATAATGAAAACTAAAGTCTGCTAAAATAAAGTATATA
>JBAMHX010000010.1:19026244-19037630 GCA_037177515.1 Pseudomugil tenellus
TATTTTTATATATATATATATATATATATATATATATATATATATATATATATATTTGTTTTCTCATATTGTACACAGACAGACAGATAAACTCTGGCACGACATACACCTCCTTGGCAGAGTAACCATGCAAAGACAAACATGATGTTGGTCATTGTAATATATAGATAGATGAAATATGTTCATAGCAAAACTGGTTTCCTAATCAATTCCTGCAAACTATTTTCACTGTAATAGTCCATCTTACAAGATAATTCCAAGCTTTTATGTACTTTATTATTTTCTAAAGACCTAACAATATCTGTTAAACAATCATTATAACTCTGCAGTAATACAGTTAAAATCCAGGTTCTTAGTTTTCTAGGGACTTCTAAGAACCTGAGAACATTCCAATGAAACAGATTTGACATTTCTTTACTCAATGCACCATGATGGTAACTTGCCTTTGTCATATTGTATGTTTTTAAGTAATAAATGATAAAATGTATTACAATTATCATTATACTACAATGATGATAGATGTCTCCCTTGCTGTCTCCCCCTATACATATGTAAACTAGAGTTAAAAATGAGTGGCCATGATGCCTTCAGTTTTAAATAAGGTACCATGAATACATGAGTACATTATCCAACATAGCAACATCTGCAGAAATCTTTTCATGTTCTTAGTTCAAACTCAGGGCTGCACGGTGGCGAGGTGGTTAGCACTGTAGCCTCACAGCAAGCAGGTTGCCGGTTTGATCCCCGACTCGGGTGGTGGCCTAACTGTGTGGATTTTGCATGTTCTCCCCGTGTTAGGGTGGGTTCTCACCAGGTTCTCCGGCTTCCTCCCACAGTCCAATGACATTCACCTTGGGGATTAGGCTGATTGGAGACTGGGATTGACACCCCCCCCTCCCCCCAACCCCATTTGGGAATAAGTGATGGATGGACGGTTCAAACTCTGGCAATTAGCGATAGGCCTTTTGGTGCTTTAAAAGGCAACTTATATTCACCCATTCACAAAGCACCTTACATATTACATAAATTGGGAGCATAACAGCACTCATACTTATTCTCTTGATTGCATTAAAAGCAATTTGTAAGCTTCTGTGTAACTGCAGAATCTGTGCACTGAAAATTACCAATGTGAAGTTGATGGATGATTACTCTTATTCTGCTTTTAAATATTTATTATAATATTTTTTAATAATCTTTTTAAAATCGTTTATAATATTTTCTTGTACAATAAAGAAAATGAAACAAGTGAATCAAACATAATGCAATAAAATCTTGATTAAGCATATATACAATACCAGTGAAAGGTTTGGACACACTTTCCCATAAGATTTAATGGGAAAGTGTGTCCAAACCTTTCACTGGTAATGTATACATATATTTGTTAAAATTTATGCAAATACTACTAATGCATGCTATACTTTGAGAGCTCTGTTTCTTTCTACTCATTAATAAGCAGTATTTCTGCACTCAAGTGTTTCCAAGAATCGTCAATATACCAATTAAGAGGTGTGTATCTACAAAGCTGTCTGTATACAAGAGAGGGTTGCAGATCAAAATGTGCAGAGTGTTTCCATCAATAAGCTCCAGTACTATCCTGGGAGTAGAGCCACATTACCAAATACAGCTTAAATACCAGTTGTTGCAATACGATTTATCCAATGATCTTAAGTTGTTATAAATTAAACATTGCAAATCCATTTGATAAATTGAATGGGCTGTCTTCATTGCCACTGAAACAACCTTCCACGTGTGAACAATCATGTAGATAAAAAAAGAAGATGGGAAAAAAACTATACAACTGACAGATTTCTCATTGTAAGAATATAATCTGGTGTGTATGACTGCAGTAATCCTGGCACATAGAGGACTTGTGCAGTATTGAAAGTGTCAAGGCCCAGTGATTTATATTAGGAACACTAGCTTCATGTTTAGTATCACATTATTGCTTTGACAGCTGCAGCTTATGCACATGGTCTGCATGTGATGGAGTGGTTTACATGTGTGTGTTGGATTGCTGTGAAACTCCACTGTGAAAGATATTTTTCATGTGTCTGCAAAAAAAAGTAGGTGTTCCAAGAGTCTGTTTATTCATGTGCATACTCTACATGTTCATGTGTGTTAGTGTGTGTGCGCCTGAGACTGGTGTGAGGGTTTTCCATTTTCTGAGAACAGAATTGGTCTGTCAGTCACATTGAAGTGAGGAGGAGAGAGAGCCGACAGGTGTCGAGATGGTGAAAGAGATGGATGAAGGAAGAGAAGAGGAGGATAAAAAAGCTAAGACTGTGCAGCTGATGAAACATTTGGGCTGTTTCCTCAAATGATAAAATGCTGATGAGGGTGAACGGAAGTGGTTTTGCAACACTTCTAAAATAGTTTTGAAAATACTGGAAAGGTCATATGAACATAAAATATATTTTTTGCTGTCAAAATAGGAGATAAAAGGTAAAAGAAGGTAAAAGTTGTATGTGGAATTATCTTTCGATAGGAGGGTCCCTCAGGTCTTAACTGGTTAAGACAGATCTTCCACTCTGTTAACATTCTAAAGTGAGGACAGAAAGACAGAAATATTTAGTGTTTTGGGGGACTTGAGATCAATCAATCAGTCCATCTATTTATCGGTCTATCTGTCTGTCTATCTATCACTTTAATTATATAGCCTATGTAAAGAACAGAATGCTTCCAGAGTGGAGATGGTGTGAAACGGTACAACAAGTGTACCAAAATGTCTACTTTGCAGACTTTTCCATAACTCTGTGTTCTGAAACCGTTCAAATGAAGTTCTCCTTTGCTCTAACCAGACTGAACCTTTTGCAGAAAAGATGTTTGAGTATTGCACTATCATTTGATAAAAGACTTTTTAAAAGGCAAACATGAAAACCTTTTTATTTGTGTAATGTTCTGTCTTCAAGTATACTGTCACCAGTAAGTAGAGTGGTGAAAACATGTACTGTTTGTAGATTAGAGGAGATAAAGAAAGAAGAAAATTTAAGAAAAAATAAAACCCCTCTTGCATTTCACTATAATGGACAGCATGATTGATTTATTAATATTCATAACTGTTAGGCTACTGATATATTGGGGCCACGGTCAGGTCAATGATTTCAACTTGCACTAACATTAGTCAGATAAAGGATCAATAGATGAGACAGATTGGATTTAAATATTAAACAAGACTTCTGACATTTTATACTGAAATTCTATATTAATATATACATGAAGTTCATAATTATACACATGTGTATACACATTTAAGAAATGGAGGCTTCATTTGGTTGAATTTTTGAGTTGGAAATACTGAAAGAAAAGCATAAAAACTCAACAGGTGTTTTTTTGTTAAACTAAGTATATTATGCATCTTTATTTTAAATAAATAAATCAGTAAATGAGTCAGACAAGTTTACTAAGAAATACTTAATATTTTTCTTAAAATATTATCTAATTATTTGAGAAAGTATAATGTATATTTATCAGTGTTATAAACAATAGTTATTAATCATTAAAATCAAAATGAGTTATTTTTAACACAAAAGTAAGATGTGATGAAGTACTTCAAAAATACTGGGGCAAAAGCGTGGACAGGACGTTGTTTTCCTTTAACGGGATTAACGGACAGATAGACATCCACCGAGTTTCCGTTTTCTAGAATGTTTGTTAGCTAGTTTACATCTTTCTATAGGTAATTAATCCATTTCTTATGTGCATTTTTGATTCTCCTCTGTGACTTTTGTATATAGAAAATCACCAGGCGGTTAATGTTTTATTATATAGAATGTAAAAGTGTTGCCTTAAAATCTATGTTTTACTTTTTTTTAATGTAGGTAACATAAAAACGGTAACTTAAAAAGAAATAAACTGATAATGTAAGATATCTATTCTGCCAGTGCTGTTTTTAAAATCACTCTAATGCTCACTAATGACAGTCTTCAGTTTTAAACAGGTAAATGTATTTTGTGGTACTTTTTTTAGAGAACTTTGAGGAAGAATTGTAGATTTTAGTTGCATTTTAGTCATGCACATAATGAGTTTCATTCACAAGACTTAACTCAAACACAGGATCCACCGCAATATATCAACCAAGTAAGTAACGCTTGTCAAACTGAGTTTATTATTTCTGATTATTTTATTATTTTCTTTGATTTTAAAGTATAGGGGGACTCAACGAAGGTAAGGCAGAAAAATGAGGACACACTATAACAATAATGTTGCCATCTATCTCATCCTCCTTCAATTTCATGAATGTAATGGATTTTCTTAAATTTCCTCGATCAGTTTTTCAAATGAGTCTTTAAAAATTAATCTAAATTTCTATTTTTCTTTCTTTTATAACACATGATCCAGGGACCATTTTCCCTCCAGTGATAGAGCTTTTCCCCTTCATATACATGCTTTAATCGTTCTTTTAAAACACATCTGCTCATGTTCTTCACATCTTTTCTTTCTTTTTGCTCATCATCTATCATTCTTTTCTTTATTATGGTGTGAAGTGTTCCCTGCTGCTCCTTCCCTCCTTAGATTTTCTCCCTAAAGGTCTTGAGGATGCTGGCTATAAATATTTCACTAAACTGCATTCTCAGGTTATCAATTATAAAATGCCATATTCTTATAAATATTCTAAAAATACAGCTGGACTCTGCCTCTTCCTTGGTGCATTAAAAATTCATACACACCTAGAAAACTGCTAAATCTTCTACCAGACCAGACCCGCATGGACATGACTGCTGGGCCAAATGCAGGTCTTCTCACTTTTAGATGCTTTTGTTGGCTTGTGAGTATGGTTTTGTGTGCATGTATTTTGTCTCTAGCACTTCTTTAGTGTATACAGCATGGCATTTTAGCATATCGGACCAGTTCAGCATAAGGTAAGAAAGTGCCAAGAGAGGTTATTCACAGAGTCAACACTGAATCAGCACAGGCTATGACTACACCACTCTAACAGACAGACACACTTTCATGCGCACACATCCTGCGTGAGGCCTGAAAAACTATCTCTCAATCTGATGCATGTGTACGGATGTTTCAAACACCCCTCACTTCCACTGCTCACCGTGGCGAGATGTCACAGCCCTGTTGCATGAATGCTCCCAGAGAAAACCACAGAGAGTTGAAGATTCCAAACTCGTTGGGGGGCTGGTCGGTAGGGCCCTGCTCTGTGGCTCCTTCCTCTGGTTCCTCTGCATGCCACTCATATGGACTGAAACGACTCACCTGAGACCACCAATAAAGAAAGAGCAGAGCAGGTATACATAAAAAAGAGGACCGTATTAAAGATTTATCATGTATAGCACATTCGTACTGATTTAAGCCGGGTCAGGTTAAAGTTGGGGCTCTACCAGTGACTTTAAGATGTGTTGATAAAAAATGATAGAAATCTAAACAATAAAAATCTTGAGGATTTATTCCAGGTGTGTGCATGGTCTTAAAAAAGAGAAAGAAGCAATTGAACACAAACGGATCGTAAAGGGTATTTTATCTGATTGGTGTAAATGAGACACCCTGATATAATAAAAGCATTCCTAATGTAAACTTGTGTTTGACAAGAGTTGAGGTATTTTCCATATTTGTCATTTACATGCCTGGCATAAATGACTTTGATGTTATTTTTGCCAAAAAAGGATAACTTTCAAAGCAACTCTGATCCAGTAAGTCACTTTTGCATTTTAACATCAGGCTACATTTACAAGGGGATTAACGATCATACAGTAAATCCAAACAATATTTTCATTCATTTGAAAGAAAATATATTTGACAGAGAATAAAGCTGGACTAATCATCTCTGAATATTGATCAAATGGATGTTTCAATGTTTTTTTTTTAATCATGTTTCCTCATATGTTCAAACAAGCCTTTAATACATTTCTTCTGTTAATCCCTTATTGCATAGTGTGTCATATTTGATGCATACTGTTGCATCACTTTATAACTTTATTCAAAACCCAGTTGCACATCATGTGATACTGGTCTGTTGCCCCCTGGTAAACACCAGAAAGCTGAATACTTTACTTTACAATATTTTGACTCAAATGGTAACAAATAAAAAATGCCTAAAAACAATTAATTTTCTTCCAGATTTTTTAAAAGAGTAAAAAACCTTCAAATTTTAAAAATTGGAGTTTTCTGATTAGTTATTCTTATTTCAGGCATTAAAAGGTTTAAACCCTGCAGTCACATTAAAGAACTGATGTCTAGATTATAACAATCACTTACCAAAAACAGGACAACGCTAACTCCAATGTAGGCAAACACTATGCACATCCAGATCTCATAAGCCAGTGGATCCAGGAAGGAGAAGACACCTGGTTTAGACTTCTGAGGCTTCTTGATCATGATGGAGATACCCAGAGACATGAATGGCTTAGAGAAGTCGATAACCTCCTCTCGCACCAGGGTGATGGTCAAAGGGGCCACAGCAATTTCTGCTTTCTGCAAAGAAGTAAGAAATGATTGAGGGTTCTCTGTTAAAGGCAATTAATTGGCAGGGAATAAGAAGTAGACATGAGTGAAGCAGAAAGGAAGCACAGAGGAGAACTTGTGATGCAGGTACAAAAGAAATAGGGCTAAAAGATTTCACTGAGGGAGAGGGCATACCAGAACGATTGAGGGGTAATTCATATGCTATTGAGTCCTAAACTGGCAGATCCTGAATTTAAATTAGTCAGCAAGGTCTAACACATGAGAGTAGACATGCATGGACAGATGTGGTCCCTGTATAAATGCCTTTGTTTTCTAGAGTAATTTTAGAGGAGTGTTATGGGAAATTTCAGAGCTTATTCTATTCACGTTATTAATGTGTTAATCATTTCACTTGTTAGAGAAAACTGGGCTTTTGTGTCAGATATGTCTCTCTTGAAGCAAGAATGTGGAGATACCCCTAAGATAACCTGGCGTGGTCTGTTTCTTGTATCTTCAACTGATAGATTTATGACCTAATGATCTGAACCTTTAAAAAGGATGTTTACTCTGTGAAGACAGATCCCACTGAGTTGCACCTGATGCAGACACTGAACGGCCTCTCCAAATTACGATTTGTTACTCTTTGTCTGTTTTGTTCAATAAATCCTGATATTCTATTTTCACATCTCCTCATTTGTGGTACTCAAAAATTCACTACAGGAGAACTTTTTTTTTTAAAAAAGTGTGAAGTTGCAGCCCAAACAGCAGGAATCCGTTAACTAAAAGAACTCAGTTGAAGGATTTACAAAATAAATAAACAAGTAAATAAAAATTAGTACCCAAATGTGAATCTTAAACAATAAAATTAAAGCGTGGCTCAACAGAACGTCAGCCTCGTGGTTCTGATTCTTCTGAAACAAACAAAAACACAATAACATAAAAACTTACTGCTTTAAAACTGATCTACACTAATAATTTTTTAACTTGCAATGTCAAAATCTTGCAGTTTGAGCTGCTCAAAAACACAAAGTGCTAACTTTCACCCTTTCTGCTTAATCAACATGCATTCCTTCCTCGTGGAAGAAGCTGAGGGCAGTCTACAGTCACCCCTTCACTAATATTCTAGCTTTGCTAAGCTAAATAAACTACAAACAGCTTCACAAGGTCTATATAAGTTTCCACAAGAGGGGATACAATCTTAGTTCACTCCATTTAACAAGACTTATGAGTGTTTTTCCTTCAGTTGTGAAGTATCTGGAAAACTACTTGCAGTAAATAAAATTTTATAAAGTGGGAAATCTGACTTCTATATGGAGTGAGATCTATTTGTTTTTCTGTCTACTTGCACTGATTAGCCATGCTGTTAAAGCTAATGATAAGTAAAATGAGTAATATATTATTACTTGCTCTGCTTGGAAAGCACCCTCTCTGCCACTGATGTGGTCATCACACTTGCCACCTAAATATTTTTTTGCAGACCAGTGATACCCTAATATGGCCAACAGTGTTTTCCTGACAAAGAAGCCTAGCAAGAAATAATAAGATACATTTTGCATAGTGTTGTAACCACACCTATCTGTCAAAACACAAAATGGCCAGGCTTATTATCTCTGCTGCTGCTCACAACAGGGAACTTGAAGATGTGTTTCATGTTACCACATGAAGGAGACTATTAAAGTCATTAATAATTTAGTGCAAACTTCAAAGGAAAATGGGGAAAAGAATTTCGTTAGTGTGTCTACACTGTGATCCTGTGAACAATAGACTCAAGTCCTTTTAGACAATGAATGTCTAACTGTACAGTTGCTGCACATTAGAAACAAAGCTTTAAGAAGAACTAAAACACAAGAAAGATGAAATATATTTAACTGATGAAGCAGAATATATTTGCTTTCCATTTAAAACAAACATATATTTCCTATGTATGCTAGAGGGGTCTTTGGAAAGGATTGTGACTGTCAAAAGTTTTTAGTCAGTGCTTTGGTTTTGCTGTGTCACCTTCCACTTCGGCCTCTAGAGGATAATTGATTTAGTCGCCGTTCTGCAGGTACTTGTCCACTTTCACTCAACCTCCAAGTGATGACTGACATTGTCTCTTGCATATCAATAAAGCTTTCATTCAGGCAACAATGTGAACTCTTGGAGAGTTAAATGCATAATTAACAAGCTTGCCAAACTCCCCAAATATCAGTGGACATTTCATGACACAGCATCCCTGCAGGAAAGGGACAGGGTAACTAAGGAGGCGCAGGGCTTCACACAAGTTTGTGCACTGCATGAGTTATTTTTTAGAATATCCAGGCTATTGTGTTATGTAATTGCCTGACGGCTTAAGACAATTTACAATTTGTTGGTTGATCCGGTGCTGGATAGAGATTGAGCTTAATGTCCATTATCCCAATCCTTATTAATAAAAAAAATGATGTTAAAGCAATAAATTAATGCATTTTAAATTACCCTGATAATGGTAAACACAATCCAAGGTAAAAATGAAATTATCTATCATTTGTAGCAGACTTGTTTTCATACTTACCCCATAGACAAGCTCGCCAACCATGCCATTCCATATCTTTGTCTCTGGGTCTCGGGCTCCATATTTGCCATCTGGTACGATGGAGATCTTGTATTTGATTCCAATGTGTTTGGCGATCTCCGAAGCCAAGTCCACACAGTAGCCCTCATACTGATCATTGCCTTCATAAAGCTCCCAGTTTTTCTTCAGCATCACATACGGACCTTCCTATAAAAGCAGCATAATGGGAAAAAGACAACTGTTTGGAGGAAGATGATTGCAGCAATCATGAAAAAACATCAATTGGAGAAAAGCAGTGAACATGAAGCAAACGTAACAGCAAAAAAAAAAAAAAAAAAAAAGAAAAAAAAAAACCCCAACCCTAAATGAATCTAAGAAAACTTATGTTAATTAACTGAAAATGGCATAGCTCTGTAAAAATAATACTGGAGACTCCATACGTACTTAAATATACATTTGGCAACTCATTCTTTTAAGCTGTTTTTATTAACAGCTGTCGGTAAAACTTAACAGAAGCAGACAGGAGGCTGTCATCTAAGGTTAATATGGATTTTGCAGGGCAACATCTGAGGGTAGTGTTTTATATCTTGGATTCCAGACTTCTAGTGCTTTTCATGCCTCCATCAGACCATAAGTGACCCCATTAGAACCCTCACTTAACTCAGGATCATTTTTAAGCTGAGGAGACAGATGTGAAAAAGAGCAAATGATAAAAGTAGGAAGAAAAAGACAACAGCTGCTTTTTTATTGTGTGGGAATAGGAGAGATTTTTGTGCATGCATTTAAATACCAAAGAAAGGAAGGAAACACAAACTTGTTACACCATATAAGAGACAACAAGGAAACAATCAAAACATACACACATATACACTGGACCAAATGAATGATAGTGTGTCTTTCAGAAATAGAGTTATAGAACTATGCTTGAATCTGTAATCTAACTGAACGTAAGCCTATTAAAATCTTATCAAACCCGTTTTAATCGGGCTAATCTCATATAATCTGTCAAAAAGCTCTTTATAATATCCAACACTTCCAAACCATGAAAGACTTTATGATGAAAATAAACCACAACACAAAATAATTACATACTCTGGACTGAATTTTTCATTCAGGAAATTGTTTTGCATTTAAAAAAAATAGAGTTTAATCAATGAGGATTTTCAGAGCGGCACCATTTAGGAAGGATCAAATAGGCAATAAAATCACACTAACAAAAGAAAGCCAGATGGTATCAACAACATATTCAGTCCAGCAAATTAATTTACACTGAAAGTAAACACAGCTCAAAGATAAGCAGACAGAGTGATTAAAAAAATTAAACAAAAGTTAATATTTGATCTTTTTCGTCTTAAAGTAAAAATAATTTTCTGGTGTTTGCTTATATGATTGACCACAACATGTTTTACAATAGCAATATTAATAAAGTTAGCTAAAAAACCAACTAGACATTTTACCATCAAGTCCATGGCCACACAAAAACAAATGTTTGTCTTTTAAAAAAACAAATAAAAAAATCATTGATAAGAGATAGTCTTTTTGTTTGTAGGATTAAAAATATAGTTGGTATAGACCAGTATAGTAAAAATGGTTAGGCCTACTGATGATGCTACACATCTATTTGTATCTGTGTACATAACACTACATAATTAGCTCTGTGATCAAAATTTAAATACATCATTTTAAAAGCAACATTTACAACATATAAAATAAAGAAAGACATTTTCAGCTTCTGTGCAACATTACCAGCACATTTTCTAACAGAAAGTACATTTCTTTCTCATAATAATAAGAATTTAGTTCTTAATTTAGGGCAACAGCCTTTTTTTTCTTAGACCCTTTACACTTGTCCCCAACCCCCACAGCGAACAACATCACCATCATCATAAAAAAAGCACTTTGTGTTGAGTGTGAAAGCATACAAAATCATTTCTCCCAAAATGTCATTATTACAGACATTAGCAGTTCCTGGGGCTCAATCCTCTGACTCAACATGAATCATAACGTTAATGAACAACAAAACAGTTTGAATAAAATTTCTTTAACAGCTCCATCAGCGCTGTTCTGTACTGTTCTGACATGAGAGCAAAACTGAAAATGATGTCCTAAAGGTGGTTAAGTTGTTTATTTATTTTTATATAGCTACATGGTGTCTTATACTCTATGTTCTTTCATTTGTCCTTGTTATTATTCTGCTTATTCTTATATACTGGATGCTTTCTGACCTTCTGTGACAGGAACTTTCTAACAAACAGTCCTTTTCGAATGAGAAGCTTGATTTTCTGAAAGTCTTCGGCCAAGGTAGCACATTATTTTATGAATAATAATAATAATAATAATAACAATAATAATAATAATAATACATTAAATAATTAGATAGATAGATAGACAGACAGACAGACAGACAGACAGACAGACAGATAGACAGACAGACAGACAGACAGACAGACAGACAGACAGACA
>JBAMHX010000010.1:19090381-19103174 GCA_037177515.1 Pseudomugil tenellus
CTCTGGGGGAGTGTGGACTGTTTCAGACGCCTGGCTGCTGATGGAGATCCCGGTGCCGTTTGGACCGTAGATGATCCTGTTTATGACCTAAGGGCCCTTGACGTCTCTACTCATGGACTCTGGATCCCCTAGCCAATCCCACTCCCCTGTCTGGGCGAGGACAAACGACTGCATGCTACGAACCTCCAATGTATTACTGCAGATTTCAGATGAGCTAATCAACAACAAACGGTCCTAGGTACATTTGCCTGTCTGTCCTGGGAGAAGATCTCTCCTTCACCTGGGGCTCCATGAGGTTTCTTCTTTTTTCCCTACAATTGGGTTTTTTTTGGAGTTTTTCCTTACCGCAAAGGAGGGTCTAAGGACAGGAAGTCCGGGATCTGTTCAGTTTAGTGTAGTCACTAATTGTGTCTATTGTGAGTTATGTCTATTGTTCTCTTATTATATGCATGTGAAGCCCTCTGAGACAACCTGTTGTGATACTGGGCTATACAAATAAAATTGAAATTGAAATTGAATCCCAACAAGAACAGTCAGATGCTCAATTACAGTCAAGTCTCAATTACCAGTGAACTATGATCTGTTCTTTCAAGCTTTGGAAATTCCAGGTGGAACATCCACGTTCATCACAAGCAGAGCACAGTTTCCAAGAATACCTAAAGAGACTGTACTCTATTTCTCTTCATACTGTAGACCAGTTTTGTCCTATAATCTGCAGAAATACTCAAAATGGCTCTGCAGTTGTGGGCGGTATCAGTGATGGACAAGAACCTGAAGATTGAAAACTGGTTAGTTAGTTTGTGAGATGGTGTGGAAACAATTAACCTATTCTGGATACTATTAAAACAAAAGAAATGGTTGACAATAGAAAACTAAACACCATTTACATCCCAGGCAAATAATTGAGGTGTTGGAGGAATAAGTACTTTGGAGTTCAGATGCAAAACAGACTAAACTAGAAATGCAAAGCTGAAGTCATACAGGTCAAAGAAAACTACTTTCCCAGTGAGATTTGGAATATTTACTGGCTTTGTATAGATTTGCATGATGGAGTAGTGATTAGTACAGTGGCATCAGAGCTATAGGTTGCATATTCTGCATACAGTATGCATGTTTTCACTGTGTATGTGTGGGTTCTTTCTAGGTGTTCTGGCTTCCTGCCACCATCCGAACACATGCATGTTAGGTTAAATGGTTACTCTAAATTTTCCCCAGGAGCTGGGAATGTCTATGAGCTTGAATGCTTGTTTATCTCTGTATTGGCCCTGTGATGGGCTGCCAACCTGTCCAGCGGACATATCCTCCAGCCCCCTAGATCAGATTAAATGGTAAGGAAGATGAATGAATGGCTGTCGTGAAAAGTACAATAAATTTTGCAGCCATCTACTGAGGCACCAGCAGCAGAGCTTGAGACTTATATAGACTGAACAAACTGATCAAGCAGGCTGGTTCTTTGCTGCATGGGAATAACTCTAAAGATGCTGGAACTGATTATTGATTATTAACTACACCAGGTGCTGAAGATAATGGAATATTTTTTCTCATCGTATAAACAACTCAGTGAAGAAACACTAAACAAAATAATTTGTTATCTACTTTCAAAAGCAGGCTAAAGACGCAGCTCTTTAAGGAACATTTCTGCACTTATTTGTGATCAGTAGAAATTATAGTAACTTGAGAATTTTTTCTAGCTCTTTGCAGAAACTCAGATCTAATGAACATAGAACAAAAAAATCTGTGCCCCTAGCACTGCTGGCAACACCTGTTCCCAACTACACTACAGCAATTCGACTGCAATTATCTATGATTTCTCTACTGTTTGATTTAGTGTTTGTGTTGTTCTTATTCTCAGATGTATGTTGGTTTGGAGAAAAGCATCTGCTAAATGACTGTAATGTTTGAGCTTAATCACGTTCAATGCAACACAGAAAGGTACTGGAAATAATTCATGTTACTAGCCAATCCCCCCTAGAACAGGGTAATGGCTACTCTTTTCACAATAATTATATTATATTATTAATATTGTTTTGCCCCTCCCTGAGCCTCCACCCTTTTGTGATGGCGGGGTTCATGTGTCCTGCAGATTCTTGTAACTGTGTTGTTGGGGGCTTTATGCCCCTGTTACGGTCACCTATGAGAAAGAGGTGTTTAAGGGAGGTACCAGACCAAATGTGGCCCAAAGGCACCTATGATGATAAAAATTGTTGGACAAAAGTTTGCCTTGTCCTGAAGCGGGTCACCTGGGCTCCCTCAAGAGTCAGTCTTGGGGATGGGGCATGAAAATGAGTATCTGGTGGCCTTGCCTTTGTCAATGGGGCCCAGTTGAGCTCAGCCTAAAAGGGTCAACAAGCGCGGTCAACAATAAGTTAGATTTGTTTCCAGTAAGGGTTATACTCCACCAAGGCTGCCTTTTTTATTACAGATTCTGTTCAGAACTTGAGGTCTTGTTCAAGAGTGAGGGAAGGATGAAATGTGAGATTGACAGGCGGATCGGTGCAGCATTTGCAGTAATGTGGACTGTGCGCCGGTCTGTCTTAGCAAAGAAGGAGCTGAGCAAGAAGACAAAGCTCTTGATTTACCGATCAATCTTTGCTCCTACCCTCACCTATGGTCACAGGCTGTGGGTAGTAAATGACAGGAAAATATCATGAATAAAGGTGGATGCAATTAATTTCCTCCACAGGGTGATCGGGTTCTCACTTAGACATAAGGTGAGATGCTTGGTCATCTGGGACGGACTTAGAGTAGAGTCACTGCTCTTTCACATCAAGAAGAGCCACATAAGGTGGCTTGGGCAGCTAGTTGGGATTCTTCCTTCCTTCCTTCCTTCCTTCCTTCCTTCCTTCCTTCCTTCCTTCCTTCATTCATTCATTCATTCATTCATTCATTCATTCATTCATTCATTCATTCATTCATTCATTCATTCATTCATTCAATTTTAATTTTATTTTTTAAGCTAACATGATATACAGTTTCATTTCAAAGTTAGAACACACTTTCTTATTAAATCTAAGAAAAAGTATAGTTTAAGGTAAAGAAAGCATTACAGCAAAGTCGGTGAAATGCAAAGAAAACAATGTTTTGAAATGTATAACAGCCTACATCAAGATAATTACTTGTCACAATGACTGATAGCTTTTTAATTACATGTCACTCAGTGTATAGTGTGCTTATCACACTAACTTTAAGTTTGAGTTGAACCAATCTAATTTCCTAAAGCTTTCCCCACTGACTTAATTTATGTGTCAGATCTTGAGAAAAACGCCATTTATTTTCGATTTACTTACTGTATAGTGGCCAAAGATGTTTGGATTTTTGTGTTTTTAATTATAACCTCTCATGTTGTACTCACTGACTGTAGCCTAAAATTGACTTTCCCTGTCTGTCAATAAATATATTAAATAACTTAGATTTGTAGTTTTAGAAATGATTGATTTTCTTCATATCATTGGTCTAATGTTTCAGATTAAATATGTTGTAATTTAATCATTTTATTTGATTCCATTGATTCTTAGAAAATCAGTAACAGGAGCCAGTCTGCCTTGTCTGTATATTTATTAAAAAAAGATCAACTTAACCTTTGAAGATCTGCAAAAAATACTACTTAGTTGGGAATATACAAATAGGTTGCATGAGGTTGTCATTAAACTCAGGGTGGTCTGGATTGCCATTAATGCATTTCGTGACTTTTAGCTCTGTTGAATGTATCTGTGGATGTTGATATTGTGCCATTGCTGTTCATTTATTTCTACAAATGATGGATGGGTAAGTAAAATAAAGCACTACATATTTATTGTAGCAAATTTCCACCCTCAAAACCACCTGAAATATCTTTTTTTTTTTTTTTTAAAATAAAACTACTTCATGCTCTTTGGAATTTTTATGACCACAGATAACAGACTCTTTACAGAGAGAAATTTTCGGCCTTGGAATCTGGGCCATAGGGAACAAGACAACCTTTCTCCCCACACTTCAAAATTCCCACACTTCCCAAGATTCTGCATCTTCACAGGGTTATGGACACTAGGCCCCCACACTGGGACAAAAAGCAGATATCCTTAATAAACATTCCCACTGCATGATAAAAGCCATTTGGTGCTTCACCAGAAAGAGTGAGTGGCCATAGTCATACTTTGAGTGACAGTTCCTTTCAATCTTACAGATGTGACCAAGAGTTAAATCAAACTCAACATTTCATTCTATAATCTCATGAAGTTGGTTTAAATAGTCAATAAATCACTATAACCTTACCTGCTGACTTGTAGGGTAAAAAAAGTAAACTAGTTTCTGGTTTAAAAATATGGTTTGCATAACTATTAAAGCCATTTTGTGTTTAAGTGCAAAAAATAACTTTGCTGGGGGTTTAAATTATTATTTTTTATTCCTCTGAGAAGCATCTGAGCCTGGTGGATTCACTTTATAAGCTGTATTTACTGCCGAGATTACCCTCAGCCTGTTTGATATGTGCATACTTATCAATCTAGTCAATGTCAAATTGTTTTTATTTTTGCTGTCAAACTTTTTTTCATTGAATATGACGTTTTCACCAGGAGTCAGTGTCTTTGGTATTCCGTCAACAGGGTAAAAGTAGTGCTATCCAACATCACAAAATGTTGCAAAGTGGTGGCTAACAGTTTAGCCTCTGCTATTGAATTATTCATTTTGCATGGGCAAAGGGTTGCTTTAGGCCTGTGGGCCGTTAAATAAATATCCGTCTCTGAAGCAGTCTCCTTTTCTTTTAATTAAGCCCTGATTATTAACACAAATCTCAGCTAAATTTGAACACAAGCATCTTAGCCCAAACCATTCAGGAAACACTATCAAATTAAATAATTAAGACTCAATTAATGAAAAGAACACGTTGAGGGATCATGTATGGAAAGCATAGTTTTAAGATCACTAAGTCTGTTGAACAAGGCCTCTATTAATGATTTATACTCTTGATAAATTCCTTTGATGCTGAGATTAAATAATTCTCTTTCAGTGTCTACCAGAAGTAATTTGTTTATCAGATACTGCTGAAAGGTATGAACTGGTTTAGGTCAGTTAGGTAGTAGTTTGTAGTATCATAAAGCATACTATTTACACACACCACTAGATTTGTGCAACATACAACATGAGTCATCACTCTTGTACATAGACATTCAGGGCCTCATCTGCACAGTAAGATTTCAGGTTCAAGTTTGACAACTGTATGACTCAGATTCTGCCTTTCTTGAGGCTGTTTATATGCAGACAAACACAAAGAGGGGACATAATTACACCCACCAAATGAAATTAGGTTTACATGATACAAACAACTGTTTAGATGAGTAGCTGGATGAGGACAAATGTAGGGACATATACTGATTCAGACAATATTGTTTTCTTCCCGTAATGTACCCAAGGGGCAAGAAAAGATCCCTGCTCGCAACATCTATTAATGATAGACATATTTCGAAAACTGAATGTATAGTTTGTGTAACATGTGCTAGCTTAGTAAGTCATTCTCTTGTCTCTAATTTAGTATCTTCTAGCAATATTGCATAAACCATCTACAGCAGGCTGCACTCAAAAGTTCAGGAAGCTTAAAAAGCACTGTCTCATAAAATATAGATTTTCTCTATAAAAAGAACTTACAGTCTACAGTATAACCCCAAGTAATTTTGAGTTGTTTCTACAACACTTGGAAATTATATGGGCGGGGAAGCCCAAGGGAAAAAAAAATCAGCAGCGTTGTGTGGAAGATTTCTTTCGTTTGACAGATTGTAAAAAAAAGAAAAATTCACTTTGAAACAAAGCTGTGTGAATTGTTTTACTATTTTAATCGGGGAAAACCCCCGTTTTTTGAGTGAAACCCTTCCAAATACTTAAATAACTTTTTTTTCATAATAATCAAGTTCCTGATTCTTAATTCCTCCAATGTCTTGCATCAGTTCTATTCACTTCTTTATCAGTGCCCACAAACACTGTCCGTGGTGCTGTCACACCCTGACACAAAAAAGGCATAAAGGCATGATGTAATTCATGCTTGCAGCAAATATAAGATATATAATCACAAACATGAGAAACATCCAAAAACCTGATAAAAATGTAAAATAAAAAAAGATTATTTAGCAGACAACATTATTCAGTATCAACGTCCAATGACAAGAGGGTCCTGAACTCTAGACAATGACATGACATGAGTTCACTTGTTTTCCTCATCGGAAAAAAAAAGCTAAAAATTAGACATGCTTTTCTTTATCCATCTTTATCCACCTTTATCCATGGAGAATGAAAGGTGACTGAATGTTGTGATGGATATAAAGACGGTGCTCCAACATTTTATTTTTTAAGTCTATGTACCGTAATTGTTGCACATCCATGCATTTTCTTTTTCTCCTCAACAGCCTATTAGCATTAGTTATCCAGTACTGAAAAATACAGTAGTACAGCAGAAGCCTGGCTTCTTACAGCTTCTGCAGATCTAATCTCTCCTCCTCCTTCACCCCACATGACTGCTCTGACAATATTACCTTCCCATATGGAGAATATTACTCTAGTATGCCATCTGTACTATCTTCCTATCATTCCCCGGAGCGTATGACTGTGTGTGTGCATGAGGACTAGAGCCTGTGGGAAAATGTGAGAAGAGAGCAGGAAATGTGGGTGTGTGCACAAGTCTATAGTTATGTGAATGAGTGCGATATGAAGAGAAACTAAGTGCATGTGCGTGAGTTCCAGTGATTCACGATCTATATAACACTGCCAAGAAAAGACACAGTGTAACAATCCCCATCTAGAGTGGAATGTCATACTATAGCACTTGTTCTTTGTTTGTGACAGCTTCTTACTTTTTAAAAAAACATTTCAGATATACTACTATCATTACATTAAAAAGGTAGCAAGACTGCTTTTTTAACAGGTAAGATGAGTTTAAACCTACTAAGCAAACAAAGAGTTTCTCTTTTTGATTTTCAATCTGTCTTGCCCTCCCCCACCAAGCACATTTCTGACCCAGATCTTTCCTTCGTAGCCTTAACTACTGTCTTAAAACACCAAAATTGTCCATATAAAGAAAGAACAACAAAAAGTACAAAAAATACAAAGAAAGTGCACTGATAAAAATCTAAACAGTGAAACTCTACCTATTGGAGTTGTGTAAATGTAATAACTAAGCTTACCTTGACAAAGATTGATGTCAAAGGTCTCAGAGTGAAGTCTTTCACTCCAGTTGCTCTAAACGATCAATAATAGCTGCACCTGAATGTATATAGGCATGGTCAAATTAAAATGTTGCACCTACTGCAAGTCAAAGGATGTATGGAAGCATGCTGAGAATGACTGAAAAAAGAACATTTCAAAAAAGATATCTACTTATTAATACTCTTGGTTCTGATGGAAAATTGCCTAGTGGTGCTAAATAATATGGGCTAAAGTGTAAAAAATGCTTTCTATCTTAAAAGGGAAAAAAAAACAAGGATAAGGGCAACAGCCGTGGGATGCTTCAGGCAATTTATGATCCCATTTAGTAAGCACCCTCTGGTGAATCCTCCAACTAAAAGGGTCCCAGATGGGAGGGCTTTGGCCTTATTTTTTCACTCTGTTGGTACTGCCAAAAGGTAATGTGGATGCTAAACTGGTTTACATTACTGGCTCTCTAAGTGGAGTCCGGCTTGGGAACGTAAGGCTGTGACAAAACTACAAACCGATTATAAAAGACACACATTAAAAAAACATGCTAATAAATGATAATATTAAGGTAATTGTTCTACACTCAAGTATATTGCGTCTTGCTCCACTCTAATCATTGTATTTACACTAAAAGATTTTTATTGAATTTACAATGAGAGAAAATTCCTTTTTCTCTGTTTGGATTGTACCTAAAATAATGAAGATCTCTTCTCAGGTGTCAAGTTTTAAGGGGCAGAAGCTCTCAAATATAAAGTGTACAATACAAAATCGGGGAATGTATATAGCACATTTCTGCATTGTGTGGCACAGGTGTAGTATGGGCGACTTCTGATCAGAGTGTCATGGGTTCGGTTCCCGCTTTCCCACTCTGTTTGAAGTCTGTACATCAAAGTGTCCTTGAGCAAGACACTGAAGCCCTAGTTGCTACCGCTGGCCAGGCTGGTGGTGAGCATGGCAGCTCTGCCACCATCAGTGTGTTAATGGATGGATAGCAGGATATGTAAAGCGCTTTGGTCATCCAGAGAAGAGAAAAAACGCTTTAAAGCTGCTTCTCATAGTAAGAAACCTTGTAGTAAATCAAGACTGGCATGACAGCACTGAATCATTGTGGTTGTTTTTTTCACACAGTTTCGGAATTCCTGTCTTTTTTCTGTTGACTTCGAGTGGAAAGGAAAGAGCCACACTCTGGAGCATCAGTGCTGCACATCAAAGTCCTACTGAAGTCTGAGAATGTCTATCAGTGTGTTCTGCTTTGGCATGTTTTTCCATGATCCGAGGTGCTCTACTGCTTCATCAGCAGAAGAGTCAGAGGTCTGACTGAATTTGGCTCAGCGCAAAATCTGCTAGGCTGCTACCTGGATGCACACAGTCGCACATGTCCTCAGAGTCTACACGCAGAGAGACTTGTTTGTAATTATGATACAGTGATTTGGTGTATGTTTCTACACTTGTTAAAAAGAAGACAGACACACTGAAGGATGTGCTCTGGGGTAAAAATAGAAGCAAGGGAAGTGTCCATCCATCACTGTGACCGTCTGAAGGGCTAGATCAATTGTGTGCATGTGTGTGCATGTGTGTTCTTTGATGCACTCCACTACCTCAGAAAGAAGAGCCAGCATGTTAGCGGATAAACTGTGATGTGACTTTTGAAACACCGCCACACATACACCATACTGATGCACTAATACACATGCAGGTAAACTGGTGAGTTTAAGGAGATAAATATTAATGCTATTAAAAAAAAAAGACCGCTAATGCCAGTAAACAAGCCAACAAGATCACGTTTAAATACCCTGCAGGCTTTTAGCTTCTGAGCATTAGGGTAAGATGAGTTGCTTATAGTGTTGCCGCTTGCTGCCTCTTTCTGCGTATCTGTCCCCTTGCTAAGCGTCAAAGTGTGTAATTAATTATTTTCCTCCATTTCCAAGAGCCTTTTTCTCTTCATATAATCCCAGGTTCTGCAGTGATCGTTTTAATAGCTTCCTTGCTTCCCATCCTGTCTCTTCCTATTTGTAAGTGTGATGAATTACCTGCTGGTTACCTTGGAATCCATTACCCATCCTGAATACCAATGGGCCATTAGGAATGAATTGGATCAAAACTGGCACTGAACTTCAGACTGAGGTTTGAGAGACGCTATGTTTATTGGATGTGTATCCCTCCTGACAAGAACATACATATATTAGTTTTCTTTAGTAAAAGGGATAATCTAAATAGTTAAAGAGCGGAAATATTTTGAATTGCACAAAGAAACAACCCATGCACAATTTTTATTTTTTTTTTGGAGAATATGCTTGAGTTCCAATGTGTGTATGTGTGTAAAGGTCATGCCTCTCATCTCTAAGTGAGCCTCAGTGAGAAGGACTGCCACTCAGTCCTTTTCACTGAGGCTCACTCATCAATATTAACTAATGCCCTTCGTTTCATCTACATCATAAATCCATGCAAACAACACACGAGGATTATAGGGACTCCTCGATGCATATGTGCTGTGTGAAACAGTCTTAGGTCCCGTTCACACCAGTGTTTAGTCCAGTTTAACTGAACCCTGGAGCATTTACATCTATGGAACGGTTTATTTTGGGTTATGGGAACGCTGGCCGCGAACTCTGGTGCGGACCATTCAACTGCTCTCTAATCCTGTTATGATGTGGGTAGGTGGTGGACCCAAACGCAGACGAGGAGGAGAAGCAGGAGGCAGCCAGATGACGATTAACAGGTTTTATTAAATACTGGAACACTGAACTGACAGACTAACAAATTTACGTAAGTAATGATCCCGCAACCAAACAGACACACCAAGTGACTTAAATACATATGAAACAAACAACGGACAGGTGAAAACAATTTCCAAAACCAACCCAGGTGAACTAATTAACAAATACAGGAAGCTGAACAGAAAGCAACGGGCAAAACAGGAAAAACTACAAAATAAAACAGGAAACCAACGCAAGCTAACCCAAAACTTAACAAATCCATCAGGTAGGGGTGGTCTCGGTCCGCTATCAAGTGAACTCTAGACCGGTTTACTTCCTGTGTGAAATCCATCTGCACCAGTCACAGGAAGCATGCCATTTTACATGTCATATACTGTTTCAGTCACTGGCAAACTTAGCTGTAGCTAAATGTCTGGCAGGGGACTAACGTGGAGTTATGAAGAAGTGAGATGCCTTCGAAATATATGGTACAACAAAAATATTTTACCGCGCACCCTATACACCCAATAAGCTTCCTAGTGTGCACCCTAAATACACCCCCACGTGCAAATCCAATCCTCCAAAATACAGACAGCATGCAGTTTTCTGTGATATGACCATCCAAGCATACAGAGTGTCTTCTGCGTTAACTTATGAGTGTATTTCTAAATCATTTAATTGCTGCGGCCTTACCAGCCATTCATATGCTGTCTAAGTCAGAACAAGCATGATGATCAGTGAAAGTTGCAAGGGATTTTCTGGCTAAACTATACAAGCAATCACAGAACGGCATTTGATACCATGTAATAAGTTCTGGATTGTTTGACTTTAACCTTTGTGAACACTAACCGGACCAACTGAGAAACTGCAACAATGTTTCATATTCAGTTTGGATTCAATCAGAAAATAGACCTTTTGGTGAGAACACAACTTTAAAATATATGGATGACAAGTCATGTGTATGATAAAATGAATGGAGTGCAACTGCAACACACACACACACACACTCACAGAGAGATTTACATACATATACAGTATGTAAACTGTAAGTACAAGCACGAGCCTCTCTACTCACACATATACAAGTATATACAAACAAATTAGTAATGAGAATAAGTGATGACATAATGAGGAGACTATCGAAGGGACATTTAAAGAGCCAGATAAAGGAAATATTGTAACCCTGGTGAAAACAAAGGCTAAATGGGGACCACAATGTCTGACGTTTAGAAGTAAATAATGAAAAAGTACAGAAATTGCGTGAAGAGGTGCTTTTGAATCTGCCCATGTTTGTGCACGTACCTCTAAATGTAAAAAAGCATGCATGAGAGGAGAAAGAGAAGAAAGTCAACAAACGTAAATCCTTTGATTGGAACATGAAAACAAATGCAGCTAAGGCGAGACAGTAAGAAAAACATAAAAGATGTCACGGACAATTACAGCAAACATGGCTCCATTCAGTGTAAACACCCCTGTCTTTAACTAAGGCGACACGTAACACCTGAAATTAGCTGTCATCTCTTCTCATGCTTTTTATCTTCCAAACACCAGAGTGAAAAACAAACCGAGGAAACATATTTTTTTTCTTTCTTTTTCTGTTTTTATGCCCACTGGGGAAAAAGAGGTCCTAATGAAACACAGTAGATGAACACATGCAGTTAAGGTTGTTATTGTGTGAGTGCATGCAAATGTGTGTCAGTGTGTGTGCATGTGTGTTAAAGAGACACGGTCACAGCCTTTCATCCAAGCAAAGTCAGATTACCTGGAGGGAACACTGCTACGCACTGAGAGATACTGCATGGTCTAATAATATTACTCACTCTTCATTAGAATGGAGGCTTAAACAGACTCGCAGGAGAATACAGTACTGACCTGCAAGTGATTGATGTTTGTCTAAGCACAGCAAATGAATTCAAATGCATTTTTCAATGCCATCTTTATTTTACTTGTCTGTGTACAGCAGAATGTCGTAGGAGGATTTAAGTCATCTTAAGGGCCTGTGGTAGGCTATGTAGAACTTACACTGAGACTTCTCATTTTGCCTGGAGGAACCTCCCAACCATTTCATTAATATGAGTTTCAGTGGAGCTTTGATGTCAGCATTACTCACTAAATGCTTATCTACCCCCTCAAATACACACATGTTACTTGTTTTATTAAATTTTACTTACTGTATTCATAGAATCAAACAACCGTCTCTAACTGTTGTTTACAGACATGATCAAATACATCCTCGAAGTTACATAATTTTAAAGACTTAGTGATACATTGAACAGATTATGGAGCAAACTGTGCAAATAAGATTGCCTTAAAAAGTCCATCCTGCCCCTCGACACCCTGTCACATTCCTATCCCCCCGCAATCATTCTTGATTATGTGGCAACGTCTTCATTGCTTATGATAAAGTTACTTGTGCTCTAAGTGGTATGCAAGATATTATTTAGGCAGCACTGATGATTGAATAGACATTTCAGTACAGAAGACACAAATGCACACAAAGTTGTCAAATATTTGTGATTACTTCTATTTAGTTTATATTACTAATGTGAATAGTGAATATTACATTACAGTAATTTGGCCTTTCTCCAGAGAAAGTTACATCCAAGAATGAGCACAACACAAGCATCAAATCAAACAATAGGGGACATCATAGATGTCATAGCAGTCGGACTGCTGTAAGTCTAGTTAGACACAGTTGTTTCATGAAGCGCTATAGAGGCACAGCTTTTTTTTGTTCCCAATGTCAATAGGACTGAATTTTTGCAAAAAGCTGGAAAAAATTTCTAGTCAGTATAAATTTCTGTTTATCGCAACTAAGTGTGAAAATGAATTAAAACACAGACAGATTATCTGTTACACATTTTAACTATTATATTATATTATATTATATTATATTATATTATATTATATTATATTATATTATATTATATTATATTATATTA
>JBAMHX010000010.1:19103274-19116152 GCA_037177515.1 Pseudomugil tenellus
ATATTATATTATATTATATTATATTATATTATATTATATTATATTATATTATATTATATTATATTATATTATATAGAGCAAAATGATTCCCCAATATTTGCGTTGGAACCAACTCCAGAACACACAGGATGGTCACTGAACTCTTCTTGCCTCCATGAGGCTTGCTGTGCATGCAACACACCATGAACACGGCAGCCTTTGCAAGCAGTAATTTTCAGAAATGGTAACATCCTTGCATCCAACACTCTGCAGCCACACTGATCTGTTAAAGCTCTATTGCACGCAATCCAACCTGCTTAAGTCACAATATAACTGATGCTCTTATTGGATAGTAAAAGATACTTCTACTACTTTTGTTGCTTTTCAAACAGCTGCTGTAGCTTGCTGATATAAATATGTGCATAAAGCTAAAGCGAGTGTCAGTTTAATTCACTGGTTGGAGGAAGACACATTAAATTCTAGCTATAAAACCAATGATCATATCCTGTATATTCCAGCCTGCAAGCTCATGATTTATGATGTTATGCAGGGATCAGTAAATCTCACTTTTTCCAAGTTGGTTTTCAGCTCAATGTCATCACTTTTCTGGCAAAAAATACTTTAAATCAGGGCTTAAACAAATCACAATTTACTAAACAATAACATACATAATCATCTTGTTACTGGCAAGTAATGCTTTAAAGGGATTAACAGCAACACTTAAATTAAATTAATTAATTATTGCTGTGGCATTACCAAGATAAGCAATAATGTATTTTGTTTCCAAGAAGTAATTTATGGTGCTGTTAGAGTTATCCACCACTTCCCTTTCTAGGATTTCAGATATTGTTTCACACAGCTTTTCCCTGTGTGGCCATTGGGAGGACACATGACCATGCAAAATGTCACCAATAAAGATGATGGCACAATTTTAGCACAATTCTATCATCAAGTGTCTCCTATCATCTACAGCATGACGGAGGTATTTAATGGCAGACTTGATCACAGCAAATGTACAGAGGCATGCTGTCCATGAACATGCAGATTAAGTCAGCAGATCAATATGTCCAGGTTTCAAAGACCATCAGAGAAAGAGTATATAGCTAATAATGTACTTATCTGTGCATGTGTGTACCTGTGTGTATGTGTGAGTTCTAGCAGGGTAGTCCGGCTTCCTCCCACTGTCCAAAGACATGAAGAGTTGCATAGTAGGGTTATTAGCAACAAGTGTGTATAAATATGAGTCATTGTTTGTCTCTGTGTTGATCCTTCGATAGACTGGTGACCTGTCCAAAGTGGACTCTGCCTCTGCTAATTGCTGAGATAGGCTAGGATAGTAACATTGACTGCTCCATTGGCAGCTGTTTGTCATTTCTTCATGAATTATTGTGTGTGAGAAGGTGTTTTCAAGTTGTCAGCATCTCCTTTTAAAATTTGTGGAAAAAAATGTATACGTTATCTTTGAAGTGTGAAGCAACAGAAAGTGTAAATTAGGCTTTTTCTATTAACATGGACTGAAAATTAACTCAGCAACATTAGGTTCTGTATCTTCCTCCACATGTGAAAAAAGCTGATGACTCATATGACCTAAATGTTTGATCTTTTAGCTTACCTTAGGAGTTTTAACTTTTCTTCTTTTTTTTAATTAGTAAAACTTCTGTTTTGGTTTACCAATTTATGGTGCAGCTCAAGAATATTTCCTGGAGACATTATCGTATTTAATTTATAATTTGGGAATTTGCACCAAGATTTAGATGGCAATGACTAAGGGGGGAATCTTACAACTGTACAGCAAAGCTGGATATTCTGTTATTAATATTCTCAATCAAGGTTAACACCAGGGATTTTTGATACTATGATGGTCATCCTCTTGTGACAGGGGCTACTTATCTCACCTAGTTAGGGTGAAGGGCTAACTAAGTGTGTGTATATATATATATATATACTGTAGTCATTGCTGCAGATTAGTTTTTAGAACCCCAGAATCTTGTTAAGAAAGTGTTTAAGCCCGTTGAGGTTCTCTAGGGCACTTCATAGACTTTTCCATTGCAGTCGTTGTGCCGAAGGCCTTTTCTCCACAGCTCTTAGTGCTTTTATTTTTCAGGATCATGTTTCCAACATGTTTCATGCCATGGGGAGAACAAGTCTGTATTTCCATGTTTACAGGAAAATGACTGGTTCTGTGGTGATTCAGATGTTAATTGAAAATGTGTTAGTGTGCCGATGACCATTAACTCACATATGTTGTGATGGCTGTAATGCCAGATGCATAAAATATAAATTCACACTTCCAAAGAGTACATCGGTGTTCCACACTCTACAAATGCTGGTTAGGAGCTTTGATTAAATATATATTTCTGGAGCAGTTGGTTAAACCCAGGAGCACCTAACTGCTGCACACATGTACACACTCTCCTTATTCTCTTGCCCTGACATGTGAGATGGGAGAATATCGACTTTATTTAGGCTTTTGAAGGGAACATTTCTAAGTTTAAACTTCACCCATGTTGAGTGGACCTTTATCAGGGGAAGAGATAATATATAAAGATTCTTTGTACAAAAAAAAAAAGAGTCCAACCAACTTCCTGTAGCTAGACGCGATACACTGACTTTGTAAAATTAGCAACAGAAGTAAACAGATGACAGCCCTGGGGGTCTGGATCTCATCATGACAGTGAAATAGATGAAGATATGTCTGATGATGAAGATCATTTTGAGATTCATTCTAAGTTTGATGATTATGAATAAAATGAGGAAACTGCTACTAACATCCCTCCAAAAAGACATCTGCACAAAAATGCAGGAAAATACAGATATCTACTTTCTCAAACATACATCATGCAAACTGTCTGCAGAAAACTGCAGATGATGCCAGGCCCGACTAGTATGGCAGTGGCTGGTTTGACAACTTTAGCTTTTGAGGAGGCCGTGCCCAACTCAAGTCTGCAAGCCGGCTGATGATGTCAAGAAGAGCATGATCTGCATAAAATGTGCAAAACATGCACACTCTGATTTCTTTCATGTGCTGTGTCAACACATAGTAAACGTTGCCCACCAAAAAATGCTCTTTACTGTTTTAATTGTGACATTTCAGGCAATAGCCCTTCTTCAGACTCCTACAGACTTAGTGCCCGAAACGTCATACAATTGAAATATATATATTTTCTTCACTTTTTCATCTTGTGTTGCCTTTTCGGTCCAGCACCCAACATAATAATGTATGCGGGATGCGTGTGTTTCTTTCACATGCTCTGTGTCAATACAGGCACTTATGCACACTCATATTTTTAATGTATACCTACTCATTTTAATTTTGGTTCCAAAGGTTGCAATAAATGTCACATGATGTGACTTGTGTACAGTGGAGAGTCCCAGACACACATCATGTTTATTTCCTTATCTTTTATTCCCTTTTTTGATTGATTTTTTTGTTTCTAGTTTTTAAAAAATGTGTTTAAAATGAGTTTACTTTCTTAAAATATAAAACACTATTAACTCGAATGGCTTGATTTTAAGTCCAGGAGTCCATTTTAACCATAACAGAATATGCGTCTCATATTTATTAACAATTCTTCATTAAAGAAATGGAAAATAATCAATGTGATGTAAAACTCTTTATATGAATATATTTTCTGTGTTCATTAAAAATTTAGATATAGTTTTTTTTTAAATGAATGAATAATCCAAATTTAGTAGCAATCTGTGGGAGGTAAAGAACAACACTCAAATAAATACTGATTGAAACCGTTAGTAATGGAGTAAGTGAGAAATGAACAATGCTAATTGTAATTTTTTAATTTGTGACACTTGGGATAAATATAGTCTCTGGGTCAAGCTGACCCAGGAACATTATTGCTGTTCCTGATAACAGGAGGAATAATTACTATCACGTCTGTGCTGATTCATTTTTCCTTTCACTCCAAACAACAGGAGGACAAAGCAAGATGGACGATTCAAGAAAAGCCTGACTCCAACAGCTTGACTCAGTCAGGCTGCAAAGATAATCAGGTGCAACCTGCATGTAAATGCAATCTGCGGTAGTCAATAATGCGTAAACTATATTGATTTGTGAGTGATTCAGCATAGGCACAATCTATATTAACTCATGATGACTGATGAGGCTATTGCACCATTGCAATAATAAACTACTCAAATCACACCAGACCAAATCATCATCATTACTTTCCAACGTTAGAGAAAAGAATGGCCTAGAACAGAACATAGTAGAATTTATTGTTGGCTTGGTTTTGAATAAATGTGTAAAAACATATTGAGGACCATATTTACTGCCCCAGCGGCACATTTCTCTCCATATCTAATGGGATTTTACGTCTGTCTTCATCACACTCTGTCTCAGTGCATATACTGTATACTAATGCACCTTAAAGACACAGATGTACATGCACTCGCGCACACAAGCAAGTTGCAGCAGTTCTAAATTCAATTTTGCACTGACTTCTATTGATTGAGGACAAATAAATTGTAACATTTACAATCTGATTTTAGGACACAATCCAAGAGCCACACCCTTTGCATCATTAGGACTGAGGAGCACACCTTGTTCCAATCATTCCAGCATTCACACCAAGAAAAGGCCCCAGTGCTATAAAATGAATTGATAACTATAAACATTACTATGTCGCCTATGGTCATATTAATCTTTATGTATTTGATTCTACTATGCAATGCAGTAAAAAGAGATGCAGCAGTTGGCCCCAGTGGGAAGTAGGCATCTCCTAGTGATGCACATAAAAATCCCTCATACACAGAAACACTTTATGCAACTAAAACACACACAAATATGTATGGATGTACCAAAAGAAGCAGACACAAGAACAACAAAGACAGATTGACAGCAGCAGAGGATACAAGAATGTGTGACCACAGAAAAGTAAAATGAGTTGTATTCCACTGTGAAAAGGGAAAACGGTGGAGACTGGGGATTTTTATGATCCATTCATGCTTTCTGAATACTTTGAGGCAAAAAAAAGCTGGCCAAGGTCAGAGTCAGAATTCCCTATTCTAATTCAGAGCGTTGTTCACTACCTGAAGCAAGAGTAAAGGATTAATTTAGAGATCCATTCACCACGCCTGAGCAGGGGGGAAGACACAGCAAAACATGATGGAAAAATGTGAAAGAGGAGATGAAGCAGGGGTAGGAGAGGGGAAGATGGGGCAGGACAGGGAAGAGGAGGGTAAGGAAATAATAGGGAAAGAGATAAAAAAAAGAGAAGTGGTTCTGCTTGTTATCGGTAGCCTGCAGAGATACTGAGCGGACAGTTGACATTGAAGAGCTTCATTTTCCAAATACTCCTCTCATTTCTCATTGCTTTATGAGTGAGCCCATCTATACACCTGTTAGAGAAAGACTGGCACACACAAGCTCTGCCAACTGAAAGCAAGCAAAACAAGACAGGGAAGAAAAGAAGATAACAACAAAATAGTTTGTATCTGAGAAGATAAAAACAAAGAAAACCTCTTAAGACATAGGTGGGAGAAAAAATAGATTTAGACTGTCCTTTTAAAGGTTATAGCTCTTCTACTTTTCCTAATATCAGTACATAACACAACAATTCATTAGTTCATCTCTCAGATCTGTCTGAATTCCCCTACTGTACGTCTCAAACCATTGAGCCTGAAGTTGATGCATTTCAACCAATGACATAATTCTTTCGAACTGAGTCATAAATATTTAATTACATTTTTTAAATAGGCCACTTAATTTCCTCAAATTCGCACAATAGCTCTTAGCAAACTTTAGTCACAACTCACTGCACTGCATCTTAATGAAAGACGATTTTCAGTAAGATGAATTCACAAGTGAGTTTAGCTAAAAGGACACTTTCATGGCTGAGTTCATTACAAGAAAGGAACATGTCAGCCAGACCTGTCGATGTTATTACTAGCATTGTTGCAAGACTACAATTTATGTCATGTTTTTTTTTTATTAAACCATGGAAAGAGTATTGAAAATATACATAAACCTTTAACGAAAGTGAAAACTTTTACCAATTATTCTTAATAGTTAACCTATTCATTCACTAACAAAGATATGTCTTTGAATATATCCAAACAGCTGTTGCCAATATGAAACTTAGTGGGAAAAGGTGTTATGTAATCACCACTTCAACCTCCTGAAGTGTTATTTTGTGTTTATCAGAAATGCTCAGGCAGAAATACCCAGAATATTTGTTTCTGAATCATAGCAGTGGCCTGTGTCCAAAGCAAACTTTATATGTGTTACCAAAGATTAGATGGTGGTGATGTATATTTAAAGTTTATGTAAAACTTCATTGTTGAAATACTGGATTGTTCCAGTCAAAGCATAAATTGTTATGAACTTACATCTAATAATGATAAACAAGATTCAGAGGATGAATCTGAATGCATTTCCCGACTTTTAATCTAGTGTCACCAGGGAACTGACATTTCGACTCAGAGTGACAAGGCTCATTAACCACTGGATGAATTACCGCAAAACTTAATGTAGACATTTATCTTGTTTGAAAAGTAAATTATTTACCTTTTTAAATCCTTTAGCCATGTCATTGCTTTTAGTATCTCCACACCTTCTGAGCTGGTGAAATTTATTAGTAACATAGCAACAGTTCATTTTGTGGGGGTTTGTTAACAGTAATTAAAAAGAAGCTCGGACTTCATCCTACAGTTTTACAAGCAAGCATCTTTAGTTGAAAATCATCCATTCCACACAGCTCACGCCTATCACATAAAAATTCTGTATAATGTTGCACTAACTCACAGCTTTCAGTGAAATATTCAAACTCTTAGCTATCTTTTCATGGCTGCCCTATTTCTTTTTCTTCACATTTTTAAAATCCCTCTCATATGTGTCTGATTATATTTCTTAGGTATGAAATGTGTTAAAAACAATGTCAATGATCAAAATAACAAAAAGGATACCCTGTACCATTTCAATGAAATTCTTTGGATTTAAACTATATCTGTCTGCACAGAACTAAGCAGTTTTAACTGAACCACAAGTAGGTCATTGGGATTAAAGTGGAAATAGTAGAAAGATGAGTGCAAAAGAGAGAGCAGAGTCTCTGGTGCCCAACGCAACATATCTCAGTCAGTCAGGCTTGAGTGCATGTGTACTGACTGGAAAACACACACTGGATTGTTTTATACACTCAGAAATTATTATGCCTCTCCCTTGAGCACATGCATTTGCTCAGCGCTAATAAATTCATACACCTCACATTACATTGTAAGAATCCCACCTGATGTGTATTCATAGTATCTAGCCACTTACCCAGCTTACAGACATAGATGCAGCATGCATTGTTTGTGGGTTAGAGGTGATGGATGGACTATTACTTATCCAATCACTGTAGGTTGCTTTAGTAATCTATTCATCAGGGTGTGTAATCTAAGGGGCAGGAGATAAATACATTTGGAAATTGGATTAAACTCATGATAATATGTTACTTGCATTACAACAGAGAAAATCTTCACTAAATGGGCATCGGACATCTAAATGTAGTTTACTCAAGCAGACTATAAATCAATTGCTAGATAATGCTTACATATAAGATATTGTTAGAAGGAGCACTGTTGTTGTATAGCACTGGATTGATTTTATTAATGCTGCCTAGTTAATAGCCTCAGTGGTCAATGTCTTTAGAGCTTAATAGCATAAAAGGGTAAAAAAATGACAACATAATAATAATTGTGCTGGCCGTGTGACTGTGTCAGTGAAGGGATATGACATTGTACACCTCTGAGAGAAATTCAACGTTCAACATACATTTATTTCTACACCATATTATTTTTTTGTCAGAAATACTGACCACCTTTAAAGCTTAGGGGGGACAAAACCAACAAACAAACAAAAAAAAAAAGTCTTGCTTCTTTTCTGATTGATTTAAACCAGCAGACTGTTCAGTAATACTTAGTCCCATTACCTTCATTTTTCATTTCAGAGGCTTTATCAGACTGCAAATACATAAAAAAAATTTTTACAGCAAAACATTGAATCGTTATGCACTCTAGTTACTGATCTAAAGAAAACAGTTGATGTGCAGCAGACCATTGTCATCATCTCAACATGCTGAAGTAGGATCATGCACATTTATACACCCCTATTGCAAAAGAATCTTTTGATTCATGAGACATTAACTAGCATGTATTATTAGCAGGTAAAAGACAACAATGAAACCTCATGTATGAAAATGCAGATTGCCAAAACAAAATATCACTGCTGACAGCCAGTAGCTTCACATGTACACCTATCATGGAAATCATGGGCATCTCACAGTCCTAGAAGGTGATGGTTATGCATGTATTTTTTAAAATGATTATTTAGCAAAAACTAGAGCTACAAACCATTGGTCATTAAAAAAAAAAAAGTTGTAAGTAGCTATGACGTCTAAAGAGCCAGTGCAGAGAGGAAATACCTGAGATTGCGACGATACTGAAGGTCACAGGTTGCTGGTTCCAAAAAGTATCTTCCTCTAAAGCAAACTCTTTCTTGTTATTTTCATTCTTGGGAACAGCATCATATATCAACACTGACATCACTGGGCACTTTGGTGTTTTTGACGATTGTTAACCACCAGATAGTTGTTATCTGTTTTTGTAGAGGAGTTTGGCTGCAGACCTCCACTATGGAGACTGTTCTGGTGATTGCTCCATTCACAGGCCATGTCCACCATAGAGCCGGAAGAAACAAACTTTCCCTCACCCACCCTTTCCTCACTCAACGCCACCATGCATTAGCAACACAAAGTGCTTTACATAATAAAAACAGTTTCAGTTTCAACTGCATTGTTCAATAAAGTTTTGGGGAAAAAAAGTACCCCGACTGCCTCATTTCAACAGGAGTCTGCACTATGTAGTACGCACACTAGAGAAGACTTCGTGGCCTCCTCAGTCTGCGTACTTCAGAGTGTGCAGTGCATGAATTGAGACAGCCTACATCTTGTATTATTCCTACAGTGTAGCATAATCATTTTCTCACTGCCGACACCTATTGCTTGGAATAAAAAGGCCAGTGTCTCCAGCAGTGACATGCATACAAAAGAAAATAAAGTTCTGAATTCTAAAGCACCAAATAAGTCCTTTGTGTTTCAGCTAAACAGGAAAAGACGTATAAGTTCTAAAATACAAATAAATAAATATATTAAAAACTGTTCATACTACCTTTAGGTCCAGAAGACTGGATTTTTATTCAGTACTTCATGTTAAATTTCTATGAGGATAAATATGTGTATTAATATCCAAACTGCACATAAGTGGTGTTGAGCAAGTTTGTGGTTCTCACAAATTAGTTCAAAGTTCAGTTTATTCAGTTTGAGTCAGTTATGTCACAAACATAACTCAAAATGTGGATTTTGATTAAATTTTCTGGTAATGTCACAAATAGAGTCAGGAACAAGTGGTTTTATTTTAGGGGTGACCTCCTAGATTTATTTAAAAGAATCCTTACTATTGAGAGATAGGAAGCAGTTTACCATTTAGATCTTCTGACTAGAAATAATTCTCATAGCTATTGCTAAAAAAGAAAAAGAAACTGATATTGTCAGGATTTGGACTTTGTATGGGGGTTTTTGGTTTCCTGTTTTATTTTGTAGTCTTCCTGTTTTGCCCTGTGTTTGTTTTTTGCTTCATGTCTTAATTAGTTTCACCTGGGGTTGATTGGTTATTGTGTTCACCTGTGTAGTTTAGTTGTGTGTATATAAGTCTGTTGGTTTTCATTTCTGTTTGGTGGTTCATTGTGATTTCATGGCACGTGTTAATTGGTGGTTTTCTTTCTCTCCGTTTTCTTACTTCCTTTAATAAATTGGGTTATCTGCATCCCTGCTGCCCTCCGTGTCTGCATTTGGGTCCACAACCTCCAGAGCTGCTGACAGATACAACGGCTTGGCTTTTTGTACCTTTAAATTACAACTATGAATAAAAGGTTGAACTTGAGAAAACCATAATTTACCAGCTAACATGTTGCTGTCTTACCATGAAGGCAGCATGTAGTGTAACTTGAGTCATTTGAGGCTGTTGTCAAAAGGCTTTTGCATTTGCTTTAATGGTGAAACTTGAAGATATCCCCTCAAACTGAACGGTTGCGTCAACCCGAAGCGTCTCTTTAAATTAGAAGTTGACAAGGCTGACATTTAACTGACTTTTTAAGTGAAAAGATTATTAAAGACACAATAATAAGAACATATGAATGAGGTGTATTTGCATTTAGTGTTTTGCTCTGTTACATTTTGTAGCTAACGAACAATGTGTAAATTAGAAATATATGTTTGGAATCAGAGGCTTGTCAGGTTGCAGTTTGATATTTATGTTGTATTGATTGTTTTGTTTTTAGTAAAAAAAAAAAAAAAAAAGCTTGCATAAAAATGTTCGATTTTCACTCTCGGAACCTTCTGCAGACAGTATGTAATATTCCTGTGAGGAGTAATAAGCTAACAAAGCATGTGATGTGCTTGCTGCATCTGCAGCTTCTCTACTTTCACCTCTACTTGCCATTTCAGAGTCAGACCACACCGATGTTCTCTTTGCTAGTTTGTTACGCTACATTGAACAATGGAAGGTGGGTATAGCTTGATGTTGGTGTAGCCCAGGTGAAAATACAGGCAGTGACTGTTGCAAGACCTCATATAATCTGAATGAGTTCACGTTCAAGTTCTTCATTTACAAATACATAACATTTATCCAATTAAGATAAATAAACGTATTGAATGAACATGTTCATTTAAACATCTTCATGCACAATGCTGTTGGTTACATACTGCCCATGTAGCCCTGTTAACACTAAGTTGCCTGTACAAACATCACAGAATCACTCTCACAGACTTCCAGGTCAAGAGGGAGTGTGAAGGATTACACCTAAACTCCCAGAGCAGAGATTGGGATGGTGAAAGATTAGCAGTCATCCTTGAAATGATTAGAGAAATAAACACACATATTAATGTTCCTCCTCATTCTGAACACTACCGAATTTTACACTGTTTGGGACTGATCCCTGACTGGTTGTATGCTGAGGTATTTGATATCCATTTCCTTTTTGCAGATGGGAGGAACAGTTGTGAATGATGCATGCCAGAAAATATAACTAAAAAGAGTGCATCCTAGTCTGCAAAATGAATAATTTGCCGTTAGGAAAATCGAAAATGCCACATAGATTTCCTAAATTGTTCTGTAGTGTCCAGTTTTCAACATTTCAAAATACCACGAATGATTTCTTACATGCCAGTTTTAGTCAAATCTCATTCATCTGCTGTGCTGAGCTTTTCATAAAGCTGAGCTTTGATCCTTCATACAACCAGTTCATAATTAAACCAACATTTATCCCACAGATTGGACAGATTAGCTTCAGTCGAGCAAACATGGGGACACGACAATGAAGAAAGATGAAAGAAAAAAAGTGTTTTTTGTTCATTAAATTGTTTACAGACACATTGAAACACTTACAAGCATTGGTGACTGCGAAGCTGTTGGCGGTCTCTATGTTGTCAACATGTGGAACCAGGTTAAAGGGAGCTTCCGTAGCATTAGGGCTGGTGTTGTGAAGGAAAATAGCTAGTCGGAATGCTGTGTATTCCTGATCTGTATTCCTAATGAACAGTCCACCTAGAGAGAGGAACAACAAGGGGGGAGAAGGACAAGATGGGGAGGAAGTGAGTTATTGTAGGGCGGAGAGGGGTCGGGTAGAAACGTGGTTAGACACAAAAAGGGACAGGAAGAAGTGCGGAAAGAAAAGATGGATGGGGAGAGCAGAGAAAAACAGAGGAGGGAACAGAGAGAAGAAAGCCAATATCTTCATTAGCTTAGTTATAAAAGGTAATTTGTCTTTCAACACATCTTCACGCTCAGTCTTATGCACAGACAGGAATACAAACACACTCATGGATACTCACACCCCTTATTTCATTGACAAGATCTGGGACGGACAGAAAAGAGAGAGATGAAGAATGGAGAAAGCTGTAAACTGACAGGAAAGTCTAATGAGTCTGAGAGAATATGAGAGAAAGACGAGGAGGAAGACCAGAAGGGAATGCGTCATTTTAAAGATGGACAAGCAAAGACCATCCAATAGAGGCAGGAGGTCAGCAGAGAGTTTTTATGCCTTCTGAGAATAAAAACAATCCTCTCTACACTTATCTTTTTTTAAAGTAAGAGATTACAAAGAATTTGAATATAAGGGGGATGAAGTCAGACCACTTTGTTGATTAGTTATGGAGAAAAATGAAAACTCATTTAGGGGTCATGTCCTTTCATGGCACATTCAAATAGCACAGTCTGTCCAGTGAGGGGCAGCCTCTATTGCATCCGCTTAATAAGACACTGATACTGCAACTGTAATCTCACACCACTCATTTTCAAAACCTTCTAAATAATTCAAACATATTGTTTGTGCTTGACTTGGTTATGTAAAAGGAAGAGTAATTAAAACAAGCTAAACAGTCAGCAAAACTAAAAAGTAACAGACTTCTACTGCTTTACAAAGTGCACACACAACACTAACTAAGGATACAAGATGTGGGTGGACCAATTGGAAAAGATAGAATAACTATGATCGATACATTGATCACCTTCAGAGAAGAAGCAGGAGACTTCTGGGGATTTATCCTATTTCACTACAGGTATAGATATTCAGGACTAATCTCCTGTTTCAATAACATTATTACTTGGACATTTTTTTATATAAAACTCCTCATTTGCTTTCTACAAACAACATCTCTGTTTCTTTAATTTAAGGGGTTGAATCATGTCAATTTTAAAACTTGCTATGTAAGCATAATTCATGCTTCCACACCTTATCAGGGAAGCAGCTATGCACAAGCCTGATCCACAAGTTCATATGCAGGAAGATTTCAAGACCTGAACTGCTATTTTCACAGTTACCTTAGTCTGGATCATGCTTTAAAACAACA
>JBAMHX010000010.1:19126897-19142236 GCA_037177515.1 Pseudomugil tenellus
ATCTATCTATCTATCTATCTATCTATCTATCTATCTATCTATCTATCTATCTATCTATCTATCTATCTATCTATGTAGGTAATCAGTCCTGCTGCTTGAGGTGTTACAAGATTACTCCTGTGACTTTCAGCCCTGTTTATTCATCCATGTATCCCCATGCTCTATACCATGCATGTGATGACTCATCAATCTAAACGTCCTCTTCCTCATCCCTATCACCCCCCATCCTTCTCCACCTTCCTTATACTCCTTTTCCTTCCACCCTTTTGCCTCCTCCTTCACCTTTTCCACTTGCCCTATGACTCATCATCTAAGCGTTATCCCTTCAACCTTTGATCTCTCTTTCAAAAGTCCTGCATATCCTTCCTCACATCATTAAGGTAATGTCAGAATCAACCAGTAGTCATTCATTCTTTTCATCTTCCTCAGCACCCCCAAGTCTTTCTTTTCTACAGTGTGACATGGTGTGCCAAGTGGGGCCCTTTCTTGTTTTACCGAGCAATATCTCTCTTTGCCATGTCCTTACCAGGGTTTTTCATACACCGTCCAAGCAAGTATGTTGCAGCTTATTGAAGACAGACACAGAGAAAATTAGCAAATGCCTATCAACCGATAGTGTTACACAGAGTTTGCATCTGGGGACTCATTTCATTACTCTAAGTGAGGTAAAGATCAATGTGAGTCAATGGAAGCAGGTGAACAGTGCATTTACAACATCCATCGGCTATTGCTGTGCTTCTGTGACTTCAGGCAGATTTGTTGATTGTAGAGATGGATGTGTGGTAATGAACAAAAGACAGTGGGCATTGTTTTTGTTATTGATATGCAAATATATGCTCTTCCAAGCTTCCAAGCTAGTATATCTATACTAGTCCTCATGGAAATTATTCAAATGTGGTAATATTTTCATGAAAATAAGGATCTGTGTTAAGAGTGGGCTTTGGCAGCCTTCATTTTCTTTTAAAATGAATAATATATATATATAAAAAAAACAAAATATCACAAGTACCTGCAACACATCTAACAGCAGTAACAGGCTGGCATCATATACTTTTGTAAACCATTGAAGAGTTATAAAGTTTATTCAAATCACACTGAACATTGGTTGAAATACGATGCTCATTATGGGTGAAAACACCACATAATGTCTTCCAGACCTCACGCACATGGAAACAAATGTTTTTTATGGTCTAATTGAGTAACATAGTGGCATTTTGCTTCATCTAGAAAAGCTACTGGCAAAAATGACAATACAGGTACAGTAGCTGACACAATACGTCAACACATGAGTTTATAATAGTTATTTCATGACTCAATTTAAATTGTTGTAAAATTGTAATACTGTAACATATAAAGAACAAACTATACTCCAAATAGCACACACACACACACACACACACACACACACACACACTGCAACCACACTTATTTCATGTAGATTTAAACTTTTATTTAAGTCTCTGCAATATATTAGATTAACGTACTTGATTCTAATTGGCTACTCCACTCTAAAAACACATAATAATGGAAATTTTATGTTTTTTTTCCAAAGAAAAACTGTGTCACCTTATTTTAAGAATTCTACCAACTTATACGTAAAGCTTGATTGATACTAGCATGGTTTCTGCATGAAGTGGCTTATGGCGTCAACGTCTTATGCTCCATGTACTGTAGCTCTGTAGAAGCTTGACATGCACCTTTTTTTTGCATTCGTGCAGTGGGGTATGTAGAAATGCTTGGTTGAGATTTGTAAGTTTATGGTTACATGTGTCCAGATTTCTGGAACTTATCACAAAATTTCTGCTGTAACTGCCAAAGCAAAACTGACACAACGCCTCAACTTGTGCGTGAAAGCACATTTCAACACTGTTGTCTATGCTGGTCCTACTGTACAAAGACGCTCCGCAAGCATATACCCAGTAGGGAGCTTTGTGTAACATTAGCGCTGGTCTCAGCATTGTCTTTGTATTCACTAAATAAAGTGTTTCATGTTTGTTACAACTTACCATATAGCATTGCTAGGCTCCTATTTGTGCTTGTTTCGTTTTTGAATTACCATTCACTTCCATTTCTTTTGTGCAGAGAAAGCAACCCGTTTTATTTTCAGCATACTATTAAAGAATTACAAGTATATATTTTATCCAAAACCTTTACGGTTATTTTATTTAGTTTGAAAACTAACATAGGGTCACATCTGTGAAAACCTCTATTTGATGTACTTGAGTCTGAATGTTTCTTAAGTTGCCCTTGTCACCTCATTTTTAAGAATCCTTGTGGAGGTGGTGCAGAGCCGGCAGGCAAATGACTTAGCTGGGCTAGTTGCCAACACACAGTCCCTGGGTGCCTGTCAGATAATGATTACCCTCTTGTGCAATGGTCCTGGATCTTAACACACCTTGTCTAAATGTTCTGCCTGGATTCTGGCAAGCGAGACTAAATGCAAACTGTTTGACAGATCATAGACAGAACTTTCCTGAAGGCTGGCAGATGGCTATAAACAGCACTGATAATATGAGTTTATAAAGATACTCACACACACAGCTACACTTGTCTATGTAAATACTAATATACACATATCAGGTACATTTGAGCACATAGCGGACAAGCCTTGGCATGTGTCACTGTGAGGGCACATCCATCTTTTCTGTTTTAGCTTTTAGTGTGTATATGCACACAGACTTCTGCTTCAAATCTCACAGTTAGGTCTCTTTGTCAGATCTGTGCCAACTCTCTTCTTCCCATCTCTAATTCTGCCACAAGCCAACAAAAAAACATCTGGGAGTTCACACCATGCATGTCTGTGTGTCGGTTCACCCTGAATGCACAAAACTGCAGTTAGCCAGTGTGTGCATGTTTTAGTATGCATTGGCTTCGCAGCAAGCCTGCCAGGCTCAGAGACCAACATCTGCGAGTTCAGATGTTTTCTAATGATATGCTAATGGTGCTGGAGGGAGACAAGCATAGAGGCTAATGTAGTGGTCACAAACCTCTGGCTCCATCTCTCAGCCTCTCTACCTGCTAGTGTGATATTCCAGCCACCCCTGCTTTTCCCACCATCTAGCTATGTTCTTTCCTTTTCACTTTATGTCCAGATTTGCTCAAAGGTGAAAATGTTTCATAACAGAAATTAATCATTTTATATGATCAGTTAAGAAAACACCATAAGTCAAAAGTGATTATTTGTGTTATGATAACCGAAAAAAACTATAAATGATGTTCAATTGTAAATAATCCATCGTCAATCTGAGAAAGGTTGAAGTGCAAAGGTAATTTAATTCTGTTGAGTTTTATTTAGTGCCCATGTGTCCAATTAGTTTCTGCTTTTCTTTTTCCCTTTATGTACTTACAACTTTGTCAAACTCATTAAACTCTACCATTCATAACTAAAACTTTGACTTGAGCTCATCGTAACCACAGCCTGAACTCATATAAATGAGAGGAACAAAAAATTAGATTTAATTCCTAACACTGCATTACACGGTGAAGGCATGTAATGCAGTGTGCTATAGCAAAAAGCTTCTTCTCCACTGACTCAGTTACAAGTGAGATCAATTCTCTTTCCTTGAAAGGTCGATGCATACTGCTGCATATGGATGGGCAAAATAGGGGAATGGGATTTCCAATTTCAAAAGTAATCTAATTTCTAACTCTTTTCTTTCTTTTTTTTTAAAAAGCTGGATTGCCCAAATCATAGAAACCTGATATTCTAACGTCACATACCCACAGCTATAAAAGGTTTTTATTTTACTCGCATGCAATGTTTACATTCAACATATATTTACTTGATTAAAAATATAAAAAGTAAGAACAATTTGCTGAGTTGCTCTATTTATGTTGTTGTTTTGTATTATTATGATGAAGGTGTCAGAAAAAGGAAGTTTTTATTTATTTGCTGTTTAATAAAGCTATAATAAGAAAAAGAAAAAATATGTGCCTAAATTTAAACACCAACTACAAATGAAGGTAGAATCCTCCCTACTGCCAAACAAAAACATTTCTGGATCGCAAAGCTACACTTAATTGACCTTGAAATGTTTTTGTCTTACTCTGTGCAGTCACAGTTCCATCATCTCTGTCATGATATGAGTTGTTGCAGATTTATATCTGTTTGTTCATTCCAAGAATTAGGAAAAAATACATTAGGACAAATTTTAGCGTGCATCCAATTTACAGTGTAATTTCTCAGATTGCAATCTGTCCACTTTAGTAGCTGGATATCTATTATATTATGTATTTCAGATAGAAGGACATGATTTTACTGTAGTGATTTTTATTTGAGTACAATGTTCAACAATGTAAAAAATCTGCTGTGTGAAAATAAAGGTCCTCTGGACTTCGGGAGATGTTTTTTTTTTTTATTAAATTTGTCTTATATTGTATTGCATTTGCATCTTGTGCATGGGTATATGTGGTTTTCAGTTTACTGCATTCAATTTTTTATTCCTTGTAAATTTACTGCATTAAGAATATCATAAGAATGTACAAAATACTATGTTGAGTTTTTTTTTATTTATGCAGATGTTTTGTTATGATTCTAATCAAAACTAGGGAAGAAATCTACCCTTTCTAAAGCCATACATCTCTTTCACCTTTTTAGTTTGTTTGTTTTCTCTGACCTTCTTAGAATACATTTTAACAAACCTCGTGGGGTATTCTATTTATTGAGCCAAAACATAAAATGTATCTTTTGCTTGAACATAGGTGCACAAATATTGTACAGCTGCAAGTTCCATTCACCCTTCAGCCTCACCCTCTCTCCACAACCTCTCAACTAGGGTTAACCCCAGGCATGGCTTATACATGTGCATCTGTGTGTGTGTGTGTTCAATTCAAGCTAGTAAGAGAGGAAATGTTTTCCTCCAAGGTGATTGTACCTGCTGAGAAATGGCCTCAAGGAAAAAAATGGATTGGAAGGAGAAGGTTGGGAGTTTCCATCAAGATTTTTGTGTAAGTTGAATGTTACTTGTGTTATTTCTGAACACGTTTGAGTACATATTACTTGATTATAAACATCCATGTCATTTCACATATACATTTATATACTTCTACCTGCAGAAGGCTGTAATCAAATATATAATTGCGCTTGTCCATGTCGAGGGTTGAAGGAGGCAGTTGATGCTTTTAAATTCTGACAATCTTACAGGTTTAATCCTGCTTAAACAATGACTTACAATGTTGACTTGAAGTGTGTTGAAATCAACTGGAACTCAACACAGATCATGACCTCAAAAAAGATTTAAAAGTTAGTAACAAAGCTTGTTTTAATGGCGATCACATCATGAGCTCATCTTATCTGCTCTAATATTTCCTCATAATATGAATAATTACAAGCCTCAGAGTTTCACCTCAGTTACCAAACTAATATGTGTAATGCCTTTTGCATTGTGCCAGTAATTTAAAACTTCCGAAGATATGTTTGCAAAGAACTTTCTGTGTTCAGGGGGCAAAATAGTAGAGAAGTCCTGATAACTGTAATAGAAAGAGTCTGTTCATCCCCCCTTTTCCTCTCATTCCCTATCCATATGCAGCAATATCCCTCCAGTACTGCAGCATGTAGATAAACCACATTTGGAAAGTGTTTATGACTGCTGGCACAAAACATCCACAACCTTATAAACATTACCGGGGGTCTGCTGCATAAACTCCCCACTGAATTCACAAATGAAATGGTGGGTGTGCATAAAGTTAGTCATGTTCATACACATTATTATTTTCTGATTTATACGACTGTGTGGATATGCAAAGTCCTCTATAATGATTTAAAATCACAGTTAGAATTGTATACATACAGTGTTTTGCAGTAAATAAGGCCTGTGCCTGCTTAGCACACCGGCAATTCTGTCTTCGCAAAAATAGGACTCTATCATCTCCCATCTGTGATTGGCTGGCTTCTTCAATCAAATAGGACTCTACCATCTCCCATCTGTGATTGGCTGGCTTCTTCATGCAAATAGGACTGTGCTATCTCTAATCTGCGATTGGTTGGAGGGGCCATACCTCATCCCTGATTGGTCCTATCATCTTCCATCCACTATAAAGGCAGACTGATGACAAACATTCAGGGCAGCTGTGTGGGCTTTGACCAGCTTACCATTGAAGAGTTTAATACTCTTGTGAATTGTTGTTTATTCATTAGACTTTGAACTGAGAAATAGACTTTCCTATTGTTGTACTTGGTAACCAGTAAGTGTCCTGGTTTGTTATAGTAAAAAAGGTGAACCCAGGATCCGGTGTTGGTCTGCCTGGGTTTGTGTTGGCAATTAAAATCCTTAATTCAACCATTTTTTACTTTTACTTTCATTAATATTACTGCCCCTTTCCCCTAGTGTTTAAAGGCTTGTCCGTAATTACTTTAACCTTATCCCGTGATTTGTTTATGTGTTTAACATTTTGTTGGTGGTGGTTGGTCATTCAAGATGGCATCCAGCAGTTTTGTTTTGGAGCAGTCTCTGGAGGATCCTTCTCTAAAGCATTCGTAAAGCTGAGCTGGCTCAGACAGCAGCCCACTTCTCCATTCCCCCCCCCCCCCTAAACCACTGGTTAAAAAGGAAATAAGGTATCTGGTTGTGGGGAAGTTGGTGGAGCTTAACCTGTTGGTTCTGCCTTCACTGCCTCAGGTTGAGGCTCCTAGAGCTTGTGCTGAGTTGCCACCTGCTGCTGCATCTCCTGAAGGTGCAGGCTTCCCAGAGAGAGAGAATGCGTCTCAACATGGTTCTGAGAATGACGAGGGGATCTAGACTCCCTCCTCCTCAATATGATACACCTTCTGATAGTGACTCTGAGGGGTCTAAAGTCAAAGCCTGGCTGAAAGTCCGGCTTGCTTGACTGCAGTTTGAGGCCCAGGAGAGGGCTCAAGAGAGACAGTTCCAACTGGAAATGAAAAAGTTGGTAATAGAGCAGAGCATTTGGTTGTGACAATTGGAGCTTGAGTCTCAGGCAGGAACCAGTGCTGTACAGGTGCCTGCTATGTCTGTTGATTCAGGGGCATCCTCCTGCCCTCTTCCCTCAATAGACAGATCCTTTGATTTAGCTAAGTATGTTGCTTTGGTGCCAGAGTTTCGGGAAGTTGAGGTGGATTGCTATTTTTCTGCTTTTGAGCATATAGAGCTAGATCAACAATGGCCTTGTGATGTATGGTCCCTCCTTCTACAATGTAAACTTCGTAGAAAAGGCAGGCTTCGTAGAGGTGGTAGCCCCTTTAATGACAGCCTTGATTATGATATTGTTAAGTCTGCTGTTCTTAAGGCCTATGAGTTAGTCCCTGAGGCCTACAGACAAAAATATAAGAAACTCCCCAGTCAAATCTACTTGGAGTTTGCTCGAGAAACAGTGATGTTATTTAACATGTGGTGTACTGCTTGTAAAGTTACTGACTTTGATTCTCTACGAGAGTTAGTATTGTTGGAAGAATTCAAAAATTGCTTACCAGAACCACGGTGTTTCATGTTCCACATGAAACACTGTTAAAATCAAATGACAAACCCACATGTTTCTATTGCCATAAGACTGGTCACATCATTGCTAACTGTTTAGCTTTGAAAAGAAAATCTCAGCCTTCACCATCCCACCCAAAAGGTGTTGGACTGATTAATGGGGAGTCAAGTCTGGAAAAGGTAAGTGAAGTTGGCTGCACCCCAGATCCATGTTTTAACCCTTTTCTGTTTGGGGGGATAGTTTCGCTCACTGGAGAGAAGGAAGAACAAATCCAGGTGTGTATCCTGTGTGACACAGGTGGTTAACAAACTGTTATCTTGGTGGACACCTTACCATTTTCTGATAAGTCCTCATATGGTTATAGTGCCATGCTCCAAGGGATTGAGATGGGTTATGCACCAAGACCAGTTCACATGGTCCATTTAAAGTCAAAACTGGTCTGAGGAGTTTTTCCAAGGGCTGTATGTTCAGCTCTACCCATAAAAGGGGTATCTCTGTTGTTGGGCAATGAGATAGCTGGGGGTAAGGTTACTCCTACCCTACAGGTGTTGGATGTCCCACAAAGTTCACTAATAGACTCGTTGACTGAACCCCAACCGAAATCCTTACCATCATGTGTTCTCACTTGTTCTCAAGCATGTGAACAGAATAAGAGAATAATAATGTGACATTGATCTAACTGACACTTTTCCTTTGTCAGTTCTTGCAGATGGAGTGGAGCCAGGGAAATAGGCGGATAGGACTGTGAGCCCTGACTTTAAAGATTAGGTCTTGCAGCCCTCTGATGCCTCAGTTCCTGTTTCCCGTGTACATTTGAGTGCAGTGCAGAAGGCACACCCAACGCTACAGAAGTGTTTTTCCAGTGCGGTAAGTGCTGAGAGAGCAAATGAAGAGCCTGTAGCCTTTTACAAGGAAAACTGTTTTTTTTTAATGCGCAAGTGGTGTCCTATGGTTATTCCTGACTCAGATTGGAATGTAGTTAAGCAAATTGTCATTCCAACACCTTACTGACAACAAACTTTATCCTTATCTCATGATAGTCAATGGTCAGGACATTTGGGAATAGCAAAAACCCACCAACTGATCCTGAAACAGTTCTATTGGCCCGGATTAAAAGCAGATGTAACACAGTTCTGCCGCGGTTGTCACACTTGCCAAATTGTTGGTAAACCTAAACAAACCCATTCCTTGGGCTCCATTACATCCCATTCCTTCAGTAGGGAACCATTTGAGCGAGTTATTATAGACTGCGTTGGTCCTCTCCCCCGTACTAAATCTGGTAACCAATACCTGCTTACGATAATGTGTGCTGCCACTCGATACCCAGAAGCTATTCCGCTACGTAAAATGACTTCAGATGTCATTATTAAGGCTCTCACCAAGTTCTTCTCTACGTTTGGCCTCCCCCGTGTAGTTCAAACGGATCAAGGCAGAAACTTTGAATACAAACTCTTTAAACAAAGTTCTAAAAGAGCTTCAAATCCAACATGCAGTTTCAAGTGCATACCATCCAGAATCGCAAGGTGCTTTAGAACGCTGACATCAGACATTAAAGTCCATGTTGCATAAATACTGCCTTTATGGAGAAAAACAGTGGGACGAAGGTCTCCCTTTTGTTCTGTTTGCTGCTCGGTTGTCTGTGCAGGAATCCTTAGTATTCAGTCTGGCCGACCTGGTAATTTGACAACACTCCGTGGCCCACTTGAGGTCCTAAAGGATAAACTTCTGGACACACACAGATCTTCTGGGAAGAATGTGTTGGACTACATGTCCCAGTTCCGTGAATGTTTACACCGGTCACTTGAATTTGCAAGAGAGTTCCTGCATGGCTCTCAAAGGTCTATGAAGCGCCAATTTGATCGCAAGACTGTTTCTTGCCATTTTCAGATCGACACAAACTACTGTCATCCAGCATGACATTGACGTGGGCAACGCCCGACCTACTAAACAGCACCCTGTAAAAAGGGCACTCACGAAAAGTGAGACTGAATACATGTTGGCACACAGGTTTGCAAAACCTAGCTCTAGTCCGTGGTACTCCCTGTGTCTCTTGGAATCAAAACCTGAAGGCTCAACACAGTTCATTACTGATTTTCAAAAAGTCAATGCATTTACAATTGCTGACTTTTACCCCCTGCCTTGTATCGAAGACTGTGTAGATACTATTGGTCAAGCCTGAGTGTGTCAGTAAGCTAGATCTACTAAAAGCGTACTGGCAGGTCATGGCATTTGGTATGTGCAATGCGCCTGCCACCTTCCAACAGCTAGTTAACACCGTACTGTCAGCAGTGGCCAATTGCAATGCTTATCTGGACAACCATATTGTTTACACTTCTTCTTGGGAAGAGCACGTGGCCACCCTCCAACAAGTGTTCACATGGCTTGCCGCCGCCTCGCTCACTTTGAACTTGGCCAAATGTGACTTTGGAAAGGCCACTGTCACATTTTTGGGCAGACAGGTAGGTCAGGGACAGGTGTGCCCTATTAACGCAAAGGTTTCTTCCATTTCTGCCTACCCTGTTCCTACAACCAGGAAAGCTTTGCGTCGTTTTCTAGGAATGACTGGCTATTACCGGAACTTCAGCTGCAATTTTTCCACCGTAGTGTTTCCGTTAACCAGTCTACTTAGTCCAAAAGGGGATTTCACTTGGACTTCTGAATGTCAAGACGCATTTGAAAGCATAAAGGCTTTAATGGTTCATGCTCCTGTACTCTCTGCTCCAGACCTGACAAGACCTTTTAAGTTGGAGGTAGAGTTGGTGCTGTACTGCTACAGGAAGGTAAAGACGGCGCTGATCATCCCGTTTGTTATTTTTCCCGTAAGTTTGCCAGACACCAGCTCAATTACTCCACCATTGAAAAGGAGACTGGCTCTCCTCTTGGCACTTCAACACTTTGGGTCTAGCCCTGCTCCAATTACTGTGTTTACAGACCATAACCCACTTGTATTTCTGGCCCGCATGTATAACCACAACCAGAGGCTTATGCGCTGGGCTTTGACTGTTCAGGACTGTTCAGATAACGTAAAAGTCCTGCCTTGTTTTTGGATCTTCTTGTACATATAGCACAGGTATTTTCACTAGCAGGAATCCAGCTCGATTGGTGACTGGTTATAACAGCTGCCACAAAAGATTTTTATTTTTTGGTCCAGTAATTGATTAAAAAGATTATGGATCTGTATTGTATTGTACTTTTATAGTAATTTTAAGTACATAATTTATGTCGGTTGAGATGGGTAAGTCAAAATAACATCATCTGGTTACTGTTCCAACTGGCTGCATTGAGAAATACAGACTTCTTATTGGCTTAACTCTCTACTGGGCAAAAGACTATATGACTATATTACTTTACTAGACATACACATTACCTCTGCATGCAAGTCCACCAAATCATAGGGCCGAAATCAATTCTCTCCAACAGCCATCAACCATCAGACTACGTCTAAGCTGCCTCATTGATACCAACCTCCAGCAATAAATTTACTATGTTACGGCATAACTTTTATTTTAGAACAAGTATTTAAGTTTTAAAGTCTTGTAATGCACTTCAACACTATTGTAAAAATGTACAGTTCTGAGAATTGCAAAGAGTGCCTGATAGGGTTAATTGTAACCTCTGCCAATAAGGTTTCACTTCACTGTTTAAGAAAAACAGCCAAGCTGACTGTTGATGGCAGCATGCAGTACTGCCCCATTATGGCATCCTCTATCAAAACTGAATCAACTCGTTGTGATCAATGTTCTAAAATCACCTTCACCTAATCCTTTCACAACATGACTGTGAGTCAGAAGAGCCCATTTACAGACCTGGGGCCTCATTTATAAAACTTTGCGTAGAATCTATACTAGAACTGTGCTTAGCGAAAAAAAGCTAGTTGGTGCGCCAAAGTAAAAGTCTGATTTAAAAAACATTGCGTAGGCTCAGGTTCACGCGATTTCCTTTTATAAATCACAATCTTGCTGAAAAGGTGGCCCAGGTGGTTTTGGTTCATGTTCCAGCCCTACCACACCCACTTTCACACGATCAATGCAAAGCAGCTCATAAATATGTCAGCATATGAATTAACGAGTGTTTGTGGAAGAGTCAGGGAACGTAAAACGTAACTTTTCAGACTCTTTTCAGATCAAGATGCTTGTTAGTGAGGTGGAGAAACGGAAGGAAGACCGCTGTGCTACCGGGTTTGTCAGGATTATGTCCGTGTTACAAATAACTTGTACATTAATGACATGAAAGTTTTTATGGTTCATATAGACAACCTCATTCTCATATGGAGTCCTTATAGCAACATGAGTGCAGTCAATCGCACTGATTACGTTTGGGAAGCCGGACATTGTTGCAAATTGCTTTTTGACGTAGGCCTGTTCTCCCACAGTGTCAGGAAACTTCACGTATCAACCTGTCATTTCAATGATACCATCCAAAACAGCCAGTAACCGGCAAGTTACAAATTTCAGGCCCGTTTTTTTTGTGTAAGCAAGCTTTATAAATGAGGCCCCTGAGCTCTTGTAGTAAGCAAACAACTAAAACTGGGGCAGAACAGTTGTTCCTTTTAAAATGCTTAAATGGGGGAATCGTTTTCACCAACAGAAAGATGTATGCCACTTCTCAGAGCAATAAATCATCTCAGTGGGCGATTGTGCATGTTGCAAATGAAGTTAACCTGAGAAAACGTTCAGGAAACCCCCTATTCACAACATTTCTGACACACTGACTGGAGACTTGAACACTCATGCATGTGCAACATATCTAGCTTGACTTGCTACAAGAAAGTAAAGCTTCTGCATAGTTTTATGTATTTCTTTATTTTAATACTGCACATATGCTGCGTAAACTTCATCCCATTCTAGATTCCCTCCCCCATAGAATTAAGGAACAATGACATAGTGAATTCTGGGTAAATTTTTGGTCTAAAGTAGATCAAGCAATGCCAGGGTTCAGTAATAGACAGTAGAGTGCTGCTATGCTTTCATTTCAGATTTAAAATTCCTGAATCTTTTCTCTTGATTACAATAGACTCATGTAATTGTAATTAAGTTTTGATAAAAAATGTGCCACATGAGGGATCTGTCAATGATAAAGTTACAGTATGTTTTTCCTCAGCTCCAACTTTTTACTGCGCATCAAAGGAAATGAATATTATCTGATATCCAGTTCCTCCATCTTATCAGGTTGCAGTGCATTTTTTCCTCCTTTAGCATAACTTAATCACAATGTACACATTCATATAAGAAACAACTCTAAAGGAACCACATCCAGTACCTGCCTTTAATGTTGTGTTGGGATCTCTTGAGTGTTTGGTGGAAAACAGGTGTACATGAATATTAATAAGAAGGGAAGTAGTCCAAATATCTGCTTTTCAACTCAACAAACATTAACCATGCACAGGCATACGTGTGGGTGGAGGTGTACTTATAAATATTAAGAATTTATATCCATGTAATCTGCTGAGGATGAGGGAGCAAGTTTGTTTTCCTTTTTTTCCAGTATTTCAGCTATTCCAGCCATAGTTAAGAAGCCAAGAAAATCATTTTCTATTGTGGGACTTTGTGTTTCAGTGTGAACTGTTTAGGTCATTGTGGGGAAACAGGGTCGTAGCAGGAATTGTTAGCATTTAAAAAATTCCTGTTTGTTTTGTTAGTTTTTTTCTTCATTCAATCTTTTCAACCTAATGTGCAGATGAGGGAGGGATGGAAGAGATTAATGCATTAATTAAGATACCTAAAGATGTTTTTGATTCAAAGAAATGTATTTCGCTGTCAGGTACAAACCAAAATTGCCTTACAGTACCACAAGAAGTTCGCATGGATTGAAAATCCCCATGTTCATCTTAATGGACAAAATGTTTGCAAGGGGGTTTGTTGTGTGCTAACATCACATTTCTGTAACTTGCAAAAAGGGTTTGGGCGATTTGTAATATGTAGTAGTTGTTGAGAAGTATTACCTCCACTAAGGAGGTTATGTCTTTGTGAGAGTTTGTCTGTCCATCCATCTGTCCGTCTGTCTGTGAGGAAGATAACTAAAAGTTTTAGAATTTTCAGGAAAGTCTTAAAACGGGACAAGAAACAAATTATTTCATTCTGAAGGTGATCTGGATCACTGTCTGGATCCTGGACTGTTTTGAAAGATTCTTTAACATTGCATTATAGGGACATATAGTCACAATATGAGGGGGACTGTGAGCTTGGCTAAGCTTTGCACTCTCTAAGTGCTTTCCTAGTTTATTATGTGCTTCATTTAATTCCTAAACCTAACCAAAGAGTGAAAATGAAGAATTAAAGTGTCTGCAAAGGACTAAACATTGCTTGAGTGAGAAATAATACTAGTGTGGTCATTCTGCACACTACACAACTCTTACTAATTTTTTTTCATTACAACTTTTTCTGACGGCCTCATGAACACCTTGGAAAGCGGGAGTCCTGCACATTTTAGAGGTTTTCCTGCAGCAACACACTTGATGTAAACTTGTGCGAAGCATGATGTGAAGCTTAAATAGTATGATAATTCAAATAGTTATGACTGATTCTCATGAAAATTCAAGGATTTATTGGTAAAAGGTAACTAATCAACAGGATGGATATCAGTGCTGTAGGAAGCTGTGTTCCTTTAAACACTGATTAGAAAATATCTGCTTTTTAACTTCCAGCCACCAGCTATTTCCTGCGTTAAAAGATAGGATAAGAATCACAACACATCGCAGCACATTCTGTAAAATGTAAACAACAACTATAAAGTTAGTCAAACAGAACAGTAAATATCTTTGTAGTGTGTCCTATAGGTCATATAAGATTAGTAAATGATTGTTTTATGTTTTTAATGACATTTTACACAGTGTCCCAACTGTGTTGGAATTGGGCTTCTGGATTTTAAAGGAGGAAGTTATGAGTCAAGAGAGAATAATTTCAAACTTGTACATATGATTAGTTAAGTGACAATTCAGAACTTTCCCTTTAGAATTCTACTTTTACACTTACCTTAGTAATTATGTACAATGAGCACCGTACCTAATTATGAACTTTCATCAAGTGTGTACTAATTTCCTCCTATGAAGAAGTAAAAAGACATTGATTATGCAAGTGCTGCTGTAGTCCATCCAAGTGGCTGAGGTCAATCCAAGTGCCTGAGGCACAAAAGGTCAATTATTTAACTGTTAATACAATTTAACCATGTTCCCTATTGTTTGTTGACATATTCAGGGCCATTAAGCCTTTAAATAAATTAAACTTAAATTATTCTACCATTATTGTCAACATCAAATAACGTCGTCAAAGGTGACAGCTAGGGGTATATCCCGAACAACCCCAATTATCAGTTTCCCAATCCTGGAATACATATAAAAATATAGAAACATTCAGGTATAATGTCATTATGTGACACATATTCAGATCATGACCTTTCATTTGCACTGTATTTGAGGTCAATAGGATGAATAGTTTCAGAGATATAGCAAAAACAGTTTTCCAGTTTGAGCACCCCTTGTGGCCAATCTGAAAATGATAAATCGCACAATATCAAATCAGTTCATAGCTCCTATGGTATCTATGCATATGCAAAACATGAAGACTCTTACTTGAATATTGTTCAAGTTATCGTGTTAAAACAAATGATCTGTTGCGATCGGGGCAAAGCCATAATATCCCAAAACTCAGTTCGCGGATATAATTAATCCTGTTGTCATTAATTCACGGATTCATGGAAGTAATTTTTAAGTTTCTTTATTAGCAGGTTTAACACACCACAACTGAACAGAAGCTGACAATACGTAACACATCTTTCTACTGTCGTAAAGCAGGCACTACTGCTGTAAAACAACAACAATCAACATGAAAGTCACCAGCGCCTCCCAGTGGAGCCCATTGTAACACACATAATTAAACTAACATCACATCTCCCCTCTTTAGTTAGCTT
>JBAMHX010000010.1:19151987-19165146 GCA_037177515.1 Pseudomugil tenellus
TATTATTATTATTATTATTATTATTATTATTATTATTATTATTATTATTATTATTATTATTATTATTATTATATGCATTTGATCAAGAATATAGATTTAAAAATAATAAAATAGATATGTCAATAATTCAGTAATTTGTTTATTTTTAATAAAAACAACTTTGTACTACTTTGTCTTTCATTTGTTGACAATTTTGACCTGGCTGATCATACAATTCATTGTTTTGGTGGGAAGATAAAAACATTTCAGTAAGACAAGAGAAGAGTTTGATGTTGTCACTGTGTTTTTCTTAACTTTATAAGTTGATTGATTTGCTTTTGCATACCTTTTACAAAAGACTGTAAAGACTGTAAAACATCCTCAGAAGAGCAAAGTAAAAAGAAATTAATGAAATTCAAATACAGGACCAGGAAAGATATCAATGAAAACCTTTGTGGTAGTCACAATTACTGTATTCCATGTCATTTACATTACTTTGCCTTTCATTTCAGAAGTGAGGTGAAAGCTGCAGGATGCAGAGCGGAGATTCATGCTGTCTGAACACAAACATAAACATGGACATAATAATTAGATTAATATACACATATTCACATTTCATGGCTCATATCCCTCCCACCTGTCCAGGGTTTGCCCTGCCTCTTGGCTACTCACTGCTGGGATAAACTCCAGCTTCCCTGCAGCCATGAATATAACAAGGAGATATAGACAATGCATTGGTGAAAGAATAATCCTTTATACTAAGCATTTAGCTGAAGAATCAGCATTTAGAATCAGTGTCCTATTTAGAGGACACAAAATCAAGGGAACTTGGCTTGGCAACTTTGTTTATAAAATTGGTTTATAAACTAAGCTTTATAAACTTTATTTATAAAGCGCTTTCTCACAACAAATGCTGACCAAAGTGCTGACACATAAAATGACTAAAAATTAAAATATTAAAAAAACATTAAGCAATAGAACAATAAAAAAATATATAAAAAACAATAAAAACAAACAATGCAGTAAGAACAGCACCAGCAATAATAGCGAACTCATACTGGGTAAAACTGGACAGTGAGAAAGCCTTTGCTCCTGCCACAGAAAAGGCCTTTTTTATGGGATTTTGTTCAAGTAATTCTTCCAGTTCTTGCTGGTTGTGGAGAAACATGTTGGGATTTTGCAATTTCAGCTTATTTTATGTTTTTTTATAATATAAGAGGTGATTTAGATGTACATAGACTGAGTGTTATATTGCGTTTATATAAGAATATAACCAAGTAACTATCCTCTGACAGAGAAATACATTTTTCTGTCTGCTAACAGGTGATGAATTGTTCTTAATGTAGCCAAATGAATAGGAGGTGTGTCAGCAAATCTGCTTTGTTAAAGGCTAAAAGAAGAAAATCAAGCATTACAAAAAAAGGTCACAAAAACACACTTGAAATTCAGTTGGACCTAAAACTCATGTGTTCTGTTAGGTTGCCATCGGTGTAAAAACAAACTGAACATTTTTTTTAGACTGGAAACTGTCATACTGAATGCAGGTCAGCTCCTGCTGTGACTAAATCTGAACACCAGAAAATAACTGCAGATAGGAGCTGTAACATCAAGTAAGAGAAAAACAAGCAGAAACACCAGAATCCCTGCTGAATCTGTTATGATGCAATATTGTAATACACAAAGAGACTTTCACTTGAACTGGTTACCCGCTAGTTAGAATCAGTGTACAGGAATGCTCCAAAGTTTGCCTGGGGTGTTTTCTTGCAGTATTAACATTCTTGTGTAAAATGGTCACATTTACAGTTAGAAGAGCTTAGCATTACTGCGTTGAAGAGACACTAGAGTGAATAGCCCCTTTGTAACTGTTCCAAGCTTAGTTTTGCAGGATGAAATATCAGTGGCAGTGGTTCAAGTGAGAAAAGGAAAATCTACATAGACAATAGTGAGTGTTGTAAGTGAATAGAAGTCTGAATGAGATGGAGAAGACTAAATATGAGTTGGGAGAACGGGAATATGATAGGATGGAGGAAATTGGCATCTTAAAGGGGGATCAAGAGAGTCCAAGACAAAAAGAAAGAAGAAGAGAGAACAAGGAAAGCAAAACTGGGTTAAAAAAAAGGATAATGGATAATGGAGAGAAAAGATCAAGGAGTTGGACTGTACAAAATAAAAAAACAAAGAAGTTTGGGCAAGGAAATGAAGGAGGAAAGATAAATGAATGGTGCACTGAATATGAAGTCAAACAAAAAAAGCAGAAAATATTTACAAACTAAACTAATCTTCCATAAAAACACATTAATTAATTAATTTGTTCTTCTAGCTGAGATTGACAGCTGCATTGTTTTATTTTTCAGACCTGGACTAATGCATGCAGTACTTCAAAATTTTTCATTCATAATGTTTTTTTTCTTTTAAATGTAAAAAAACAAACAAAAGCTTAAAATAATATTGTGTGTTTAGTGTCCTTAGAGAATGTTAAAGTTTAAATGACTCATTTACACAAAGCTATAGATCTAAATGAATGTAGGAAATAGAAATTTTGAGATTTTGATGCATTGTGGAAACTTTTTTTTTCTATTTTACTTGTCTTGCCCAGCATTAAGGCGGGCAGAATAATAATCCCTCTGCTGTGTCATGCTGCACAAATGTGTTTTGTCAAGAGGAACTATATGTATATACGGATATACAACAATCCTTTAGATAATATGTGAAATGTGGAAACTAGATAGAAGAGTTTGCAGTTTATGATGATGATGAATCATATGTTCATAATTGTTCATAAGTGTAAAGACAAACATGGGGAAATTTAACACTGGTATTAGCCCTCTTCAAACACAGCAAATAAACATAAAAATAACAGGAAAAATTGGAGCTTGTGATCAAGGATGGCAACATGGGACAGAAAAGAGAAACAAATAGAGTCCATATCAATCTTCAAAACTCTAATAAACTTTTTGTTTTTTTATTTTTTTAGTGAGGTTCACTTTGGAAGTCCTATTCTCTCTCATTCTGTTGTTTCACCTTAGTGTAGAAAACCACTATTCTTACCATAGTTGCTTCATCAATACTACTTTCACACGCTGTCAAACAGTTCCATCTTCAGTTTCTTGGTAGTGCTCTTGCTCAATAAGCTCTGCTTTCTACCCTAACCCTAACCCATTAGCAAGTAAAATCTAAAATTTGACAAAAGCATTTTAAAAAACTATGTTAGAATTGAGTTTGTAGTACTTTTTTGTCTTCTTTTTTGTGATTATAATTTCCTTTTAAAACAACCTGTGGGAGTAGAAGTCCACTGTTGCAGTAATGTATGAATATTCTATGTCCTCCATTAAAGCTTGTATCTCCGAGAGCTGCTTGTATGAGCTATATCCACTTCACTGTTTTGTAAAATAGAGGGGCTCTGTGCACCTCATGGGAACCAAGAGACCACTTTTGGATGGTGGACCTGGTAGATGAGTTTTAGACTTATGGAGTAGTAAAAGTTGTGTTTGAAATATGGAAATGTACCAGAGGAGCCTGCCTTAGAAGTGTTTGTGCAGTCTTCTGTTACCACTGGTGTTCATCCATTCAGATAGCTGTTGGACTTATAAAGTAATGCAAAACACCCCCAAAAATCATATGCTAGTGAAATGGGAATGTAAACGTTTCGTATATTTGAGGGAGGTAAAAGAAAAATGGAACATTTAAGAAAAAAAGGTTTATAGAGAAAACCAAAATTGTAAAATAAGAATACTGCTGACTCTCCATGCTAATATTCTGATGGTTTTTTTCCCAACAAAATATCTAATTTATTTACTACTTTATTCCTCTCATCAGTATTTCATCAAACATTTTGCTCATCACCTCTCTTCTCAGATCAGAATTGTTCTTACACACTGATGCCCATCTTGCATTCACACATTGCACCTTTTTCCAGCATTTCCCGCCCCACACACTGCTACCAATTACTCTGATTCCTGCAGTCATGTCACTACCCTGACACACAATAAAATGCCCCAGTAGATCATAAGACAATCATACAGCAAATGGATATGAGCAGCATGTTTTTGCAGTGTTGGGTGTGATACTGAGTTCAGTCATGTAAAAACATAAAATTCTCTTTTTTTCTGGTACTACTGTCACATGCATTCATTATTGTCTCAGGAAGGCAATATAGGTGTGATAGTGGCGAGCTTTATAAGATGTCAAACATAATAAATAATAATCATAATCATATTAAGACAAAGAAAGAGAAGAAGAAGCTTTTGCTTTGTTAAAAAAGATAGAGATTCTTGCAACGGCCTTTATTTAATGAATCAACCGTATAATTGAAAATATAAATAATTGTCATGTACTGTGATCTTCTGATGTGCAATTTGGGTTAATTAATTCAGCGTTTGAATGACTCAGGAGAGATGATTCACATTTTCAACCAGTGAACACACAGCTGTGTACTGATATTTGAGCCACTTCCTCTGAGTAACTGACTTGCTCAATTACTTACGAAAACAAGTGAACTGAAATGAAAAAGAAATTCTCATTTCGCTGAAAGAGCCTGAAAGAGCCATTTCCCTGGAGGCAAACCAATCAACACTGAGACTCCTGGCAACTGCTCTCTGACTGACATTAAGGCCAATGTGACCAAAAAGCACAATAGACTGTCTGTGAAGCAGAGACCCTGGGACAAACTTTCTTGTAATTCAATTTATTAGTCAATGACATGAGCATGCGTGAGGGAAGAGGAATGTTGGCTTTAGGTCTCAGCTTGAGTGACTTTCAGTGTCATGCTTGGAGGCAGCTTCATTATGTCTTTGTGGCAATTTGTGGTCCAACAAAAACAAATCTGTCTGTCATTAGTCTTGATGAGACTTGAGTCTTTGTGACGTTTATAAACGTACCACTTTAATTGTATTAGGAGAATCCTGCGCAAATGAAATATCAACTAAGACTAACCCTAATAAATTTTCATTTTATCAATACATACACTGAATTATTCAAACCTCTGATACTCCCTCCATCCCATCCTCTCTCTCTCTCTCTCCCGTTCTCTCTCTCTGGGTTTGATACAATGGCGCCCTGTGGGTTTCCTGCACTGACAGGAAGAGAGCGGCTTTTCACAGTCAGCCAAGACACACAGCTGAGCGGAAGAAGAGCCCCCTTTCTGAGCTTGTCTCCGCCTGCTGCATCCCCACACTTTCCTTTTTTGCTGTTTGGATCGCTTTTCTTCTCCCTTTTTTCCAATGCTGTCTGGACCATCCTCTTAACTGTCTTCTTTCGTTTTCTTTTCTAAACCATCACAATCACTATCAACCTTCCAGTTCAATTCATCACTAGGTCTTTTCTCCCATTTTTAGCATGAAACAATCTCTTCTGCTACAGTAAGTACCTCTGCATAAAATTCACTGTGGCAAAAATTAATTTCTCCATGCAAAATATTTGCTGCCTCTTTTCTTTTCACTTGTTTATCTCTTCCTTTCCCCTCTACTCTCATCCTTGATTTGCAGCATCTTTCCTCTTGTCTTCTTGTGCCCTGTTACTATTCTTTTTGTCTTTATTGCCTCACACCTGTTATCATTCCAAACATCTTTTTTTCTGCATTGGGATTTTTTCACTCCATCCACATCTTGGCTAAAACATAAACAAACACAGATAACAATGATTTATAAATGAGTTTTAACGTATTAAATACACCACAAAAATATATTAAATTTTTAAGAAGATGCACTTTTTTATCTTGTAAATAGTTACTTATTTTGAGTTTGACCCCTGCAATACATTCCAAACAAAGAGGCAACAAACACTGGAAAAGTTGAGGAAAGCTCACAAAGCATGTGTCTGGAACATTCCAAAGGTAAACAGATTGGAAACAAATGAACATGGTCATGACAACAACTGAGCAAATAGTCCAACAGTTTAAGGACAATGCTTCTAATGTACAGGTGTAAGGAATTTGGGGAATTCATCATCTACAATACAAAATATTATCAAAAGATTCAGAGAATCCGGAGAAACCTCTGAAATCCAGCACTGAATGCCCTCTTTGATCCTTCCGGTGGCACTATTCTTAAAACTGCTATCACTTTGCTATGTGGATACATAAACATTTGAGAAGACCATTGTCAAGTAACAAAGTTCATTGCTACATCTACAAGAACACGATAAACTCTACCCTGTAAAGCCAAAGCCATAAATAAACTAGAACAGTACTTGGAGATCATAGACCTCTGACATGCCACACAGTCACAGGATGACCACCAAATTTAAATAATCTGTTCCTGGTCACAGAACGGAGATATCCTGAAAATTTCAGAAGAATCCATCTTTAACTTTTTGAGTTATGTTTCAAACATACACACAAACAAACAAACCAAAGCCTAGAAATGCTTCTTTTCTGGGCCCAACTGGACTGATGCAAAATGGAAAACGTGTGTTTTGGTCTGACTAGTCCACATTTCGAATTGTTTTTACAAATCATGGACATGTCTTCAGGGCCAAAGATGAAAAAGACGGACTCAATTGCTTTTGCAAAGTGCAAAAGTTACCATCTGTGATGGCATGGAGCATGTTTGGGCCCATGGAATGGGCAACCTGCACATCTGTGAAGGCGCCATTAATCCTGAAAGGTCCATACAAGGCCTTGGAGCAACGTACTGTATGCTGCCATCCAAGCAATGTGTATTTCAAGGATGTTTTCAAGCGATGCAATGCCAAACCACAGTTTGCACACGTTGCAAATGCTTTGTAGTAAAAGAGTACCTAGACTGGCCTACCTTAAGTCCAGACCTGCCTCCCATTGAAAATGTGTGGCACATTATGAAGAGCAAAATACAACAGCACAGAGCATTGACTGTGCAGGAACAAAAGAATGGGAAAGAATTCAAACTCTAAAAACCGCTCTGCAATATGCACATCAGTGTTTTGTTGATAGGAACTAGCCTTGTGTGTACAGAATAAGAATAGAGTATATGATAAGTGCTACTTGGTGTTCTTATTCCTTGAATGCTCTCTGGCTTAGAAGTTATTTTTCAGTTCTTTTTACTGAATGGGACTAAAGTTACTTGATTAGTGTTTGAAAGTGAAGACTTTTGATTTAAAATGCAGCCTTTCACAACCTTGTCAACACTGACAAAGCATGCGTCTATGATGAGTGAAGAGTGGCTTACTTTGGATCTGAAATGTTGTGATTACACACAAAAACTTGTAATAGGTACAAAATGTCACCATTTTAGTCTGAGCTTGGAAAAGAAGATGATTCAGAAGGTAAATATAAAGATGAGGAGGCAAAATGAAAGGAGACCAGGGGATGTCATCAGTGTTTTTTCTTTCTTTTCATACCAAAGTGTCTCCAAGTGAGTCTCTTGAGGTTTTCACACATGCACCAAAAACGCATATACACTCATACACGCACATGCTCACCGCCTGAATGTTTCATGGCTTCCATTTCCAAGATTACATCTTTCAATTAAGACTAAGATGGTTGTCTTTTGGTCACAGTGAGTGTGTGTATGTGTGCAGTGGGGGGAACTAAAAGATGAAAATCTTCTAGAATATTTAATGCATCTACAAAGGAAAATAGATGCATACAAAGTAAGATTATTAAAAAAACAGTTAATAGCAGATTGTGTTGTATAATGTCTCTAAGCAGAAATACTACAGCAGTGTTTGTTATAATGTCCTCTGTTTTGTTTTTCAGAGAACATAATAGTCCCTATTTTACTGTTACTAAAAGCTTTATGCATATTGTTGGCTCTCCTACTGTTCCAGGTGAGAAGTATTTCAGGTTCATGCGACCTGATCTTGTGACTTTAAAGACTGGAGCTTATGATTTACATAATTTTGATCACTCATCAAACCAGTCAGCAGCCTCCCCTGACATTGGAGGGCATTTATAATCTGGAAGACACCACTCCCATCATGGTAAGAATATTTCTTTAGACGATAGGAGATCACTCACAATGACTTTGTACCGAGTTAAAAGTGACCCATTGCTCTGAAGGGAGAGGTAAAATCAAAGGCAGCCAGATACGTCAATGCAAAACCAGAGAACAGATAACATACGTTTCCCACAACAATGCTGTCTGAGTTAGTGTTGTTTTTGGAGTAACATAGCCTTATTGCAATACAATCTCATTCCACTTAACACATATACTGCAAAAACCTACAGCTTCTCAGTATATAAACAAAGCCATATAATATAAATTTAATACAACAAAAGTGGTACACTTTAGTCATCTTATTGAAAAAGCTACAAAGTCCATATTGAGAAATTGATGTGTGTAGTTTATAACATCCACAAAAACATTTATTAAAACTTTAAAACATGTTTAAACTTTGGAATGATCATGTAAACTGGAGTCTATTGTTCTCTTACTTAATATTTAGCTCGATGTCTCACTATGGAATGCTGGCCTCTGTGCAGCCCTCAGAGCAAAATTGGTCATTACACCAATCCTGATTGGCTGGTGAGCATGTCCTTCCGCATCAAGTAGTGCCACCCTCCTTAAGTGGCCCATGCGGACGGCACCTGCCTCATTCAAACACCTCTTCTCACTCTGAGCATATCTTGCATCCAGGGCTAGCTAGTTTAATTGTCCACAGACTGACCGTGTGTTTGCTTCGGTTGGCGGGCGCTACCTAGCCTTGGGCATTACTCCAGGTCACACCAGACCTTCTGCAGTGCTTCTTCACCCTCCACGGGCTGGTCTCACCACAGCTTCTCACCCACCGAGCACTAGCACACCAGCTGCTCTCGGTTATCCACGGTTAGCACACCAGCTAACCGCCTCAACTCCCAGCCTGCTCTCCAGCTCGCTAGGAATGGAGGCTAAAAATCCTCACACCAGAGAACTAGGAGACAACGGGGCCTGTCCCTGTCGCTGTGGGAATAAGATATTGAGCAGAAACCCACACCAAGTCTGCTTGAGCTGCCTGGGGCACCCAGCAGGCTATCGATGTCCCCGGCTCGTGTCCAAACTGCGCTGTGTTCACATTAAAAAGTCTCTGCAGACAACTAGCCCACCAAGTTAGTCAGTCTGGACATGATCCCTACCTCTTCTCCACTGACGCTGCCATCGAACAGGAGGAGGAGAACGTGGCGGCTGCGGCGGAAATACTGGAGGCTAGCATCACCTGGGGTTCGCAGCTTGACCTAGCCACGTACTCCCCGCATGAGGAAGACGTCTTGGAACTGGACTGTGGGCAAGAGGAGGATGTCGCTCCTAATCTCCTCATATCAGAGGATGAAGTGGAAGATGACATCTTTGTCACTCTGGCCCAGGCTGCACAGCCCATGCCTTCTGTCACCTCTCAGGATGGAGGCGAGAGCGGCACACCAGCTTCTTCCCTCCCTAGCTCGGACATGCTCGAAGTGTGCAAACGCGCTGCAGTCCGGTTGGCCATCCCCTGGCCTGTTGTCGTAGCCGAGACCACCAGGTCCTGCTACGAAGGGAAGAAATTGCCTGCAGACAAGAGTGCGTCAAAATCACTCATCCCTGTCTTCCTGGAGCTACTGGACGAGGTGACGAGGCGCGATCATAGAAAGACCACCCCCACAGTAGCCTTAGCCCGATTTCCAGTTCCTCGTCTCTCGATGGAGATGGAGACCCTGGGTTTGCTCCGCATGCCTCCGATGGAGCCTTGCATTGCAGCCCATCTCCACCCCCGGCTGTCAGCAGTGTCTTCTAGTCAAAGTCTGACTGCTTTCAGTCAGCCCTGAATTAAAAGGCATACAAGCCATCTGCTCTGTCGACCAGAGTGCTCAATGTCCTCTCCCTGATTACAGCTTATCAGGCTGAGCTGTGCAAGGATTTTGCGCAGACACACAACCCTGCAGCTTGGGACGAGATACCGGTCATTACAGACCTTTGTCTCTGCATCCAACGCTGTGTATTTCAGGCCAATGGAAGAGCGCTGGGAACTATGGTGCTGCAGCAACGTGCATGGTGGCTCAACCTCACCAACTTGTCAGACAGGGAAAAGAAGAAAATCTTGGACATGCCCATTGTCCTGGAGGAGATTTCCGGCTCCGCTTTGGCTTCAATGCAACGGAGATGTGAAAAAGAAGGAAGACGAAGCGCTCCAGCCTTGCCTCCCCGGACGCCCCCTGCTCCTTCTACACAGACACAGTGGAGGACTTCTACTTCTGCTGCACCCCAGGTTTCGCAGTTTAAAGTACCTAAACAGCTGAATCTCCAGCCCCTGAGGAGGATGAGGTGGGTCGCGGACGCAGCTCCACCCTGGGTCTTACGGACGATTTCGAGGGGATATAGTTTGCAGTTCGCCACCGTTCCCCTGCGATTCGCCAGCATTGTTCACTCCCAGGCTCGGGGGGAGTCCGCTTGGGTTTTAAGGGAGGAAATCGCCTCCTTGCTAAACAAAGGAGCGATCTGTGTCATACCTCCCGCACAGTGTCAGAGCGTATTTTACTCCAGGTATTTTCTGGTTCCCAAACGGGGAGGGAACAGAATTTGCAGGGAACATCTGCCATCCTTATGGTCCAACTCGGTCGTCTCCACATGAGGGATTTCCAGCTTTAGGTGGCTTCATCTGGACTACACCCCGTCATGGATCACTCCGGAGTGCGTCAGGGCCGTGAACTGAGGGAGTGACAATGGGTCAGGTTTTGTCCTGGAAAGTGGTCACCACGGACGCAAGCCTGACAGGCTGGGGTGGAATCCATGAGGGCCATCCTGTGAGAGACCTGTGTAGTGCAGATCTCCAGGAGTCCCAGATAAACCTTCTGGAACTTTTGGCGGTGTTTCTCATGGTGAAACATTTTCTTCCATCCCTCGTGGGTCACCACATCCTGGTGCAGACGGACAATACAACAACGGTGGCGTATATCAACCGTCAGGGTGGATTACGCTCCCGCCAATTACACATGCTGGCACGCAAACTGATCCTGTGGAACTGCGGCCGCTTTCTCTCCTTGAGAGCGACGCATGTCCCCGGAGTCCTGAACACAGGTACAGACCTGTTGTTCAGGGACGCGCCAGTTTAACGGGAATGGATTCTGTATACAGATGTTGTGGAACAGATATGGCTCTGCTATGGTCAAGCCACGGTGGATCTGGTCGCGTCCAGGGAAAACGAGCGGTGCGGGATGATCTGCGCAGCATGATGCAGGGGGGAGGGATGGTCTTCCATCTACACCCAGATCCATCTACACTGTGGGCTTGGCCCCTAAGTGGCACAACCTGTTAGCTGTGGGGCTCCCACAGCGGGTGATTTCCACGATACAAAGTGCTGGGGCCCCCCCAACTCGGTTTTTGTATGACTATAAGTGGAGAGTGTTCGAGGAATGGTGTCACAGATGTGGCCACATCCCTTTTCACTGCTCTGTAGGAGAGATTCTGTCATTCTTACAGGATCTGATTGACAAAAGAAAGGCTTTCTCCACAATTAAGGTGTACTTGGCAGTTATTGCTGCTTGTCATGTGGGGTTTGGGAAACTAACAGTGAGCTAGCAACTGCTAGTCTGCCACATTATGAAAAGAGCACGCAGACTTCTTCCTGTGTCCAGACCATTAGTACCACCATGGGATCTGGCTGTTGTCCAAGAGGAGCTTAAGGGGCCCTCTTTTGAACCACTGGAGAAGTTGGATTTGATGCACCTGTCCCTTAAGACGGTACTGTTATTGACTTTAGCTTCAATTAAGCGTGTCAGTGACATCCACACGCTTTCAGTTCATCCTTCATGCACTCAGATTTTCCCAGGAGATGCAAGGATGGTTTTTGTCCGATTCTATACGCTGGACGTGTCCGACCTGTGCAGTTCTGCTGTCCCGATTGGGACACAGAAAGTTTTCCGGAAGGTGGTGGACGCTAGATAAGCTTGTCTGGCAATACGGGAGCTACCACATCCCATAGTGAGACATCAAGCGAAATATTATGAAAGAGAACTTTAGGTTATTTACATAACAATGGTTCTCTGAGTAATATGAGTGAAATGTCTCACCATACAACCCTTCTTGCTTGGGCAAATGAGAAGAGGTGCTTACATTGAATGAGGTAGGTGGGCCACTTAAGGAGTATGGGACTACCTGATGCGGACGTACACGTTCACCAGCCAATCAGGATTGGCGTAATGAGATTATTGCCTCTGAGGGCTGCACAGAGGCGTGCATCCCATAGTGACACATCTTACTCGTATTAGTCAGAGAACCGGGGTTATATAAATAGCCTAGTTACTTCTAATTTCAGTTGTTATTGGTATATGTAAGATATGTAAGATTCATTACGAAACCATGACAAGTAAGGTCATTATTTAAAAATTTAGGTCATTACAGTTTGGTTCCACAACAAATGAGGGCTATTCATTCATTCCATTAATTATTCATTTCATTTTCTATACAACTCAATCCAAATCATATTTGTGGGGGACTGGAGCCCACCCAAGCAATTAGCAGGCCCACTCTGGACAGCTTGCCAGTTTATCGTTTGTGAGCACTACAGTGTCAGCTATTTATGTTCTCACCATATAAAACTCCTACCTTTCCACAAAACCAAAGTAAATAGTCTGATAGGAATCCTGCAGGGTTGGGACGAAGTGTTATTGTGTAATATTTTCTGTTGTTTACTGGCTCCATGTCTGCATTTATATAAAAGTTTTCATTTGTGTGTTATATTTACTAATAATGTGACCTATTAATGTGAGTAAATAATTTTTTATTTGTTTATACTGACAGAAAGCTGGTGTTTATCTTGACTATGAAAGCTACTAAAACCGCATGAACATAGTGTTCCACCAGAGGAGTATAATCAGATTTTGCTGCATATGTAGTGCATGTGAGTATATGGGTACTTACTGGGTGGCAGAGATTGAAATTATGTTTTCAACAAATCATCTCCATGACATGAATTTGTTCTGCTTATGCACTAAAGAAGGTGATCCCAATTAGCACAGTGAATTAACCTGGTTCACAGGCTAAGCAGGACAAATACACGTGGAGATTACTCGTTGAGTTGCTGCGGAGGCTTTTTGAAATAGGACTAAGCTATCGTTGATGCAAATGGTGTTTAAAAGGTTTAGGCCTTAAAATGCATTTGTTTGAATATGACACACAAGTCATTAGATGTGAGTAATTCTACATAATGTCTCATTAAGATTGTGGGCTTTTGATTAAAACAAAGAAACAAATATAAAAAAAAACATCAATTTGATCTTTAAATGTTTGACATTTACCATGTTTACAATTATATA
>JBAMHX010000010.1:19166392-19178459 GCA_037177515.1 Pseudomugil tenellus
ATATATATATATATATATATATATATGTGTGTGTGTGTGTGTGTGTGTGTGTGTGTGTGTGTGTGTGTGTGTGTGTTGATGTCTAAAAATCACTTTGCAGTGTAAAGAACTTTGAGTGGTCAGCATAACTGAAAAATAATATTAGTCTTAAAAATACAAGTAATTAAGACCTGACAACTCATTTCAGCACTGTGAACTAACAAAATATATAACTGAAAGTACAAACAGCAGTCAAACCACTTCTGAAAGAAGAAGGCTTTAAAGGAGGAATGCGGAAAGGGTGTTACGATCTCTGGAGGGTGTGGAACCAAATGCAGACATGGAGGGAAGCAAGAATGCAGATAACTTAATTTATTCAAGCAACTAAGAAAACACAGAGAAAGAAAACCACCGACTAACACATGCCACGAAAACACAATGAACCAGCAAACAGAAAAGAAACCAACAGACTTAAATAAAACTGAACTAGACACGAAACAGGTGAACACAATAACCAATCAAGCCCAGGTGAAACTAATTAAGACATGAAGCAAAAACAGAAACACAGCAAAACAGGAAGACTACAAAATAAAACAGGAAACAAAAAAAAAAACCCACACAAAGTCCAAATAATGACAAAGGGTAAATATCCCCCAAACTAGAGCTAACACACTCTTATCAATTGTTTACAACATTGTTTACAAGCAGTGATATTTCAGGTACTTCGCTCCAAACTGGTTGAACAAAAAAATGATTGAGCTTTTTCTTAAGCGTGCCATTCTTTGTTGTCTTTATATGCAGCACTGTTTCAGAGCATCAACTGCAATGTTTCCTGGTTCCATGAAAATGGAAAAAACAAATTTAAGAGAAGACAGGTGAAAATAAACCTGAAGTTTGCTTATTGAAAACTTTGTGCTCTGTGTTTTTGTGCTTCTATTCTCACCATATGTAAAGGATTGTCCCACAGCTTGCCGAGCTCTGTCATGGAAAGCTGACACTCCAGATTTAAACTGCAGCTACAGTGAATTTTTCATATAATGTTGCTATAGACTGAAAATGTTGCTCATAGAATAACCCAAATCTTCTCTCGTTGTCCAAATTATTTATTTTTTGCCATATAAATGTGCGTTTGCATATATCTGTGCACAATTACAACAATGCTTCTAAGAAATTACAATGAATCCCAGTCATATTTTACATATGCTGATATTTATCAATGTGTCTCAGTAACGTAGTCGCACAACATAGAGCAAGAACATAATTACCAAAGTCACAACGCTTCATGTTTCTACTTGAACCAACACCTAAGCTTTTTGTCTGCTGTTCTAATTATGGATTGTCATGTTACGGTGTGTAAATGAAGGAAATGTTAATCTGCTCAGAAAAAAAAATCCCGTTTTAGAGGTTGACATATTACACTGGCATTTGTTTATACTGGCATCACACCTACAATTAAACCACTCTAGACTTTAATAAATACAGATATTGTGCTAAAATTGTAGAAATATTGTATCATTCGTCATTATTCCTACTATAATGTTAAGGCAAGGTGCGTAGAGTGCTTTTTCATGAAATACGATACTCTACGTTACAGAACGCAACCATTAGCTGAGATGATGGAAAACATTTCCATAGCATTAAAGATATGTACAACTTTTGGTTAATGCTTAATAATTAATTAAATGTTTACTTTTAAGTGACAGATGCTATTTTTGCTGTGAAATATTACTCAGGCTCTTGCCTACTTGCTTTGCATCAACAGGGGTGTTGCTCCTCTGCAGCCATGGCACATATGGGGAGTGTGTTTCCAAGCCCCAAGTTGCAAACAAAACAAGCAGCTTGCTACTTCAGCTAGTGCTGGCTGCCAAAAACGTTTATTCCATGGGAAACCCCCACTGTGCTGAAACATTAACTAATTTGATTTTAATAATGGAGATGTGCATAAGTACACATTCTGACATCCACCTCTATGTGCAAAGGACCTTCTGTTAGTAAGTGAAACAAATATACTGTTGTAATTTCTAGCCTTAGCAGTACCCCTGCTCTTAACACTCATAAAACATTGGTAGGGGTTAATCCATTACATGCCAAACTAATCATCATTTAATCACCCCATACTGCTTGTCTGCACAGTAATATGTTTTCTATTATTTTTTTTTTTTGCCAGTCTTCCATTGCTCTCTCTTTTTCTCGTTTTTTTCATGACTCTAACTCGTGAGTGATGTTAGCTCCCTTCACCTTATGTGGTCCATTTCATTCATAATATATGATAGCAGCTTAACCTTCTTTTATTCTGGATGACTTTCAGTTTCTCTAAATGTGAAGTGCCATTTTGCAATAATTCACACACAAACGTGCATACGCTATACAACACTAAAGTCAATACCTTACCAGTTGTGGCAGCTGCTTCTCCGGATAAGTTGACAGTGTGTGGATTGCATGATGGCACCAGTCCAAAACATTCCATTAAATTTGATTTGATCCTTATGTCACTGTCTTTGTCAGATGTAGAGATATCATTAACATTTTGGAGGAAAAAGAAAAAATAGCAGGTTCCAATTTCTATTCAAAATGATCAGTTTTGATGTTTATTTTCAAACAATTAATTTCATTTACAATATTTACATCTTCACATTTCATGTCTGAAAAGGAGTTGGCAGAAGTATAGGTGTTTATAGCCCTGCCCCAATTCTAAAATACACTATAGCCCTCCAACTCTATCACACAACTCAGATTCCCTAATTTATAATAAAAATCATTACCATGACCACTTTCTTGTCCTGAGAAAAAAATGAACAAATTAAACAAAATACTACAGTATTTCTGGATTCAAAGGCAAGCCAAGTTTATTTGTATAGCACCCTTCATGTACACAACAGTTCAAAGTGCTTTACATAAAAACACTAAAAGCATTACAGATGTTGAAACAGAAATAAAAAAAAGAATAAAAACAGAGCGAAAATCATGTTAAAATAATAAATTAAATAAAAAATCATTAAGAAGAACACAATTAAAAAGTTACCATGCAGACTTTATTTGTTACTGGAAGAGAAAATATAAGTTTTTAACCTGGATTTAAACGTTTATTTGATGAAAGTTTTATCTCTACTGGAAGTTTGTTCCATTTGTTTGCAGCATAACAACTAAATGCTGCTTCTCCATGTTTAGTCTGGACTCTGGTCTGGACTAGTTGACCTGAGTATTTGGATCTAAGAACTCTGCTTGGTTTATATTCTCTGAACATATAACAAATGTATTCTGGTCCTAAACCGTTCTGGGATTTATAAACAATTAACAGGGTTTTAAAATCTATCCTGTAACTGACTGGAAGCCAGTGTAAAGATTTTAAAACCGGTGTGATGTGTTCAGATCTCTTAGTTCTAGTTAAAGCTCTAGCAGCAGCATTTGGGTGAGCTGCAGATGTTTTGTGCTCTTTTTGGGAAGTCCTGTTAAAAGCCCATTACAGTGATCCAGTCTACTGGAGATGAAAGCATGGATGAGTTTCTCCTGGTCTTTCTGGGAGATTAAACATTTATTTCTGTCGATGTTTTTTAGTTGGTAAAAACTTTTTTAGTCACAGCTTTGATGTGACTGCTGAAAGTCAGATCTGAGTCTATCAGCACACAAGGTTACAGACTTGATTGGTAGTTTTAAGACCCAGAGTCTCCAGGTGTTTACTGAGGCTGGCCCTATTATCTTTGCTACCAACATAATTATTTCAGTTTTATCTTTATTTAATTGAAAAAAGTTTTCTTTCATCCAGGTGTGTCTCTAAACGGGGACACAGTAGATCTATTGGTCTGCAGTCGTCTGGTGACAAAGACACATAAAGTTGTGCATTGTCTGCATAACTGTAATAATTGATGTTTAGGTTCTGTAATAGGGAGAATATAAAAGTTGAACAGAAGAAGTCCAAGAACTTGACCCCTGAGGTACTCCACAAGTCATGGCCACTCACTCAGATTCATAGCTGCCGATCGTAACAAATAACTCTGCCCTTCTAAATACGACCTGAACTAGTTAAGGACCTCTCCAGAAAGTCCAACTCAGTTTTCCAGCCTGTGCAACAGGATTCTGTCATCTACAGTATCAAACGCAGCACTGAGATCCAACAGAACCAGAACTGATACTTGACCATAATCAGTATTAAGCCTAATGTCATTTAGAGCTGTTTTTAGTGTTGTAATGAGGTCAGAAGCCTGACTGGAATTTATCAAGATTTCTACTTTCATTTATGAAGTCATTAAGCTGGTTAAATAGAACTTTCTCAGTTATCTTGGATATAAAAGAGAGGTTAGAGACAGGTGTATAGTTGTTCATTATAGAGGCGTCTACAGTCTTTTTCTTTTCTTCAGGAGAGGCTTAATGGCAGCTATCCTCAGTGACTTGGGACAAACACCTGTTGCCAGTGAGCTGTTTACAATAGGCAGGAGATCACTTTCTACAGAGGTAAAATCTACTTTTAAGAAGTCAGATGGTATCATGTCCAGAGTGCATGTTGTTGATTTTAAATGCCAAACTATTTCTTGGAGGATATTTAAATCTATTATATTAAATTGAGACATAACATGTGAGTTAGTTCTTGGTTTAGGACTTAGACTAATTTTCTTGTTTGGCTGTGTGGAATTGATATTTTGTCTAATTGTTTGGATTTTCCTATCAAAGAAGTTGACAAATTAATTACATTTCTCAGTGGAAAGAAGCTCTGAAAAAAGCTCAAACAAGCTTCCACTTTTTGTTATTTTGAATTAATTTTTTTATTTCTTTAGACATGAAATAAAGAGACTTTTTAATTTCTTCAATTTCCTTGTCAGTGAAACCAAATGGCTAATAGCTGCGATAACATAACCATAGGTGCAATTTAGCATTTTTATAATCTGTTACTGGTTCTTCAGAATAAAATGTGTTGCTGATTCTCTGTTACTTTATGACACCAACATATCAAAACGCCAACAGTGAGGAAGCAAGACAAACAGCAAAGAAGAAAACTCTCAGCTAATAAAGGCCAACTGATGTTCCCATACTTGAGTTTTGGTGCACTTTATACATTTCATTCCCTTGAAACAACCTGAAACCAACATTTCAAGTTTGATTAGTTATTTTCCTTGATGCACATCAGAGTTCTGGACTTTCTTTTCATATAAACTAGAGTTTAATTTCAGATGGATGCTGTGATGGATGCTGTGTGATGCATTTTACAGGAGGGCCAGAAAAACTTCTATAAGATAATTAATTACCATTTTAAAAGCTGCTGTTTCCCTGAAATTCTAAGATAAGTAAGAAATTGGTGATGAGTGAATATAAGCAACCCATTTAATGCAAAGCAAATCAACTTATAGCTTCCTTTGAAAACTGTAGAATTACAGACAAGCGCAGTCAGAATCAGTGGCATCAGTGACAGCTTCACAATGTCTACTCGTGAGAACTATTCTATTATATTATTACTATTTATTTTAGGGGCTACTCGAGAAAGTTCTTTTCACAAATCTTTACATTCCCTACTTTGATATTTCTGTTAAATCAGTTTTGAATGTAGGCATTGTTACTTTTCATTTACCTGTATGTACAGGGTTCAGTGATGACTTGAAAGAATGAATTTTGCACTGAGTATTAACACAAATTGAAATGCAGAGCCTGTCAAAAAAAAGAGCCAAGCTCTCTGCGCAACGAAAAATCTCCGTCACGGATATAAAGACGTAACCCGAACTGCTAAACATAGAGGCTGTCATACATAGCATGCGCACTCACACTAATGCATTAACTATGTTCTTTGTATCTGAAGGTAATTCCTGCATATTTAATCCCAAAATAGCAGACAGATAAAAGCATTTCCACTAAAAGGCCTTCCTCAATGACAAACTCTTGAGCGCATTTGAATGTCAGAGGATGAGTGTGTGTGAGTGTGTTTGTGAGAAAGACCCTCTTTGCGTGACCACAGAGAAAATGAACTTAGAAACTCATTACTTTCATAACACGTAAAGGAACCAGTTATTAATCAAGACTTCCAAACCTCTATTGAATTTAGCTGCTAAGTATACATATCGTGTCCTTGATGCCATTTCTAAAGATTTATTTCTTTGTTTATTTCATTTTGTCCTATTTTTGTTTTAAAACAGCCTTTCTAAAATAAACTTCTTACATCAAGGCTTCTTATATACCTAAACATATTCTTATTTATCCTGTTAAGTCTGTTGATGTTATCACTATAATTCAAATACACTAAGGGCCGAATTTACTAAGATCTCATTTTGCGTGTACTAATTAGCATGTGGCATCTAGAATTTAGCGTGTGAGGCGGGGCCGTGATTAGTATGTGATCTACTAAGATTGCTCACGGAAATGACAGCGGATGCAAAGTGTTGGAGACACGCCTATTTAAATGAGGATTTAGCGTGTGTCATGGTTTTCATGATGACAACTGTACAAAACCGCAAACGAAAATACAAGGTTGATCCGATGGAATTAGAGGTGTTGGTGGAAGAAGCCACTAAAATGTCCAAAGAGCTGCAGCAAATAAATTTGACAGCAGCTCAAAGGAACACACTACACATTCAATGAATGTGTGTTTTTGGTTTCTCTATATATGCTCAGAGTTTGCGGGAGGCACAAGCTGCACATGAGTACAGTCAATTGCTCCTATAACACTGGGGAGTCCAGCCACCTCAAAAAACCTTCAAAGAATCTCGAGAGCTTAGAAACCTAATAAGCGTCGTGATCGGGCGCAACATTGCATTTAGGAATTCAGTCAACACATGTAAAAGACGTGACTGAGAGATCGCTGCTGTGTTGGCTGCTGTACGCTGGAATGACCCAGATGCCAAAAACTCTAGACTTGCCAGGAGTTTAATTATTGCAGGTATGCATGACTCCTTCTTGTGTCTGGCTCAAAATCTGCGCTGAGTTCCTCCAACAGCTCCAAAACTGCTGGATAGGCAATATGTTTTAATAATTAGTTTTCTCTCTCATTCCAAACATGTTAACACAAGGAGGAAATATGTGTTCTCTCCATCATCTTTGATTATGTCTATGTCTTCTATGCAACAATCACTGCAGTCATGTGTGCGCAATTACGCATTGCCCCCGTTTGCACGTCCTTTTGAAACATGCTAAATATAGGCGCAGTTTCTACCAGCAAAATTACTTTCAGGTTTGATAAATCGCTTTGCGTGTGCTAAAATCATATATTTACATGTTCTCCTCCCACTCCACACAAAATTGTATGTGAACGTCCCATTTTACATATTCATTGAGGCAAACACACTAACTTGAGGAGGACACACAATTTTGCACTTTTGGAGGACGCAAACCCTTTTACTCACTGTTAGTAGATCAGTTTGTACTTTTTTAGCGTGTGCAATGGGTTTGCACGCGTTTTAGTACACTCAAACCTTTAGTAAATCTGGCCCTAAATTGGAATCATCCTCACAAAACAGCATGCATTGAAATATACAGGAAACCATAGAGTCTTTTAGACCCACTAGTAAGACTTAACATGTTGTAATGAGGAATTACTCTTACATCAGCCACTGCCATATCAGGTGAAATGAGGCTTTTTGCTTCCATGTTGCTTTATCCATTCTCTGTCAAAACAAGGCTCAAAGGTTTGCCCCATGCTCCTACATTAAATGACCATACACATACACACAACTTTCTACTGCTGCAGAGAGCTTGATTATAGCTATTACCAGTGTGACAGTAGTGGTTCAGTTAATTATATCTGTGTTATATACAGAGGAAGGCTTTGTGGGCACTTATTAATACTAAGATGTTGTGTATTTTATGAGCATAAAAACCAAGGCTGTTGCTCTGGTCGATACAGATGTTTTACACCAATTACTATTTATCCACAATGCAAATCCACCCAGTGTAAATAGAGTGCTGACACTGGTTTGGCAAGATTTGTGAAGCTGCCGTACTGGAGGGAATAAAATTGTGTTGTATGATTAATCTGTAGGAGTTAATAGCCCAACCTACAAAAATGAAAAGGTTGCTTAAGGTTAAAACTTGGTTTTAGGTTTACGGGTAGGGTGAAAAGTTGTGAAAATCTGCATGTCTGCAGAATCCAAACACTCATTAACAGTGTTTGGATTATCTGTTACCCTAACTAACAAGTTGAATTTGCAAAAGAGACCTAGAATTTTTTCACACCTATGTAAATATTCATATTGTTAACTTAATAGCGTTGGTTCCCATAACACAAAAATGGAGCACTCTGAAAAATATGCTGGGTGTAGGGCTGCAACGATTAGTCGACATGATCGACAATGTCGACTAATCACATTTGTCGATGCTAATTTCTATAGTCGACGCATCGTATGCTTGGATATTTACCGAAATTTTCTGGGTGGACTCTAGGTGGCAGTAATGCACTTTCCGTTAGTTGCCAACTGCCATTATACTCCAAAGAAGAAGAAGTAGAAGATGCAATCAATGAAAAGCGAGACACAAACGATGGCGGAAAGTCAGACTGAAGCGGAGAAAAGAATAAGATCAAAACATTCAAAGGTGTTTGACTAATTGACTACTCAACAAAGTAATCGCTGACTAATCAACTACCAAAATAATCATTAGTTGCAGCCCTAGCTGGGTGCCATTATTTGTTGTAGGTGACGTATGTAAAACTATATAAAAAAACCTCATCCATTTACTGCTGGGTTGTCTTACATAAATACAGGACAAAGAGTACGCTAACATGGATTGTAATGTTGGTTGGTTTGACATGTTCTGAAAAACCTCACACTTTCTTCACACACTTTTTCTTTAGGACATTGGACACTCCATGTTGAAAATGTAATGAAGTAACTGTTTTAGTTTTTTGTTTTCTTTACCAAACAAAAATCAAATCATCTGTTCCTGTTCCTAGAACGGAGATATCCAGAAAATTTCATAAGAATCCATCTTCAACTTTTTGAGTTATGTGGCAAACCAACACACAAACAAATGAACGAGGGCCAAAAAATGACGTTCTTGGTGGAGGTAATATTAACTGGTGTACAGCTTCTGATAAAATAGAATCTATTTCACAAGTAGGACATCATAAATTCTTATCACAGCTGTTTAAATCAGTTCTGGTCGCAGGTTGAAAACAAATTCCTTGACCTGATGTGCTTATCAAATGTGACGAATAGGGGGAAAAATGTAACCTTTCATGAGAAACCTCTACTTCAAACAGGCTTTTTATGGTAAGCTTTCATTTTTCAGACTGAATTCTTCAAATCAAACATAATGTGATAAATTAAAAATGAGATAAGAATAATTAAAAGTGGGCAGAATCGTACAAAGGAGAAATTCTGCATTGAGAAATGAACAGAAGTGAAGGGGATAACACTCCACACAGAAAATGTGAATGCAGATGGATGAAAGTCAAACTGGTCACAAGTGAGCAGTGCTGTGATAAATAAATATAACAGCACGTGAAAAGATGAGCTTGGCGCAAAGTGAGTTAATTTGAGAATTAGTTTTTCTTTAAACCTTAAACGAGAACTGATCAGTGCACAGAAGTATGATGTGTGGCAAAAAGATTAGGGGTCAATTTAAAAATAATGATTAAAAAACAGGAGAAGAAATAAGAGAAACTAACAAATCATAAAGACAAGTGGACGCCTGAAGAGCCTGCCACTGTTGTGTTCAACTTGTGCTGAACTGTCACAAGGGATTAATTTCTCCTATAGTTACTATTGCCCAAAAACCCATCCATCTGTCAGAAGTGAGACAGAAGAGCTCATTTTCTCTCTGCATCTCTAATTACTGACAAATTATGTTACGTGAATAATTGTGTGTACCTGGAGAGTGTTTGAGACAGCTCCCCCTCCGAAGAGCTCTGGTTTCACACATTTAGAGTTTGCCCTGATACCAGATGTTTCCTAACAATGAGGCATGCCCCCCCCCCCATGTACAACACAGGAGGGAGCAGAAAAAAGGATCGGTGTGAGACGAAAAGCGGAGACATTGCATGGGGTGAAATTTTGTGACAGGTGCATGAGATGTTCTGAAAACAACAGGAAATTTGTTTCTGTAGTTTGGCCTGCTGATGAACACAGTCAGCGGCAACACAAGGCTCATGGAGGCAATTAAGCTACTTTCAAACCATATGTTCCTGATTGCTGCAATTTATATCGAAACTCTAATCCATCTCCGAGTCATTAATCTAGTTAAAGTCTGCACAGATACACATAGATATATTGAGAAAATTTCTCTAATACCTCGTTTCTCAAACTGTGGTACTTGAGGGGAAATCATATTTTGCAAAATCCTCGACTTAGCACTCTTCGAACAGTGATATCTCTATGACGATTTAAAAGCTTGGATTAAAAGTTTGGTTAAAACCTTTTTAAAAGAAATGCTTGACAGCATTCACACAATTATTGCTTACTTTTTGTGTGGAAAACACAAGAGATTTTGTTATTTCGGAGCTAGCTTGCTGACGGAAGAGCGTCATCTTATTGGCCAAGTAAATGTCCTATCAGATCGTCTTCCTCTGTCACATGTTCTTACACGTCCAGTTGGACTGCTTTATATCATCACATGGTGTATCAAAGATCTAAATGGAACAAGATGTTAGAAGTCTGGAGCTATTCTGCCCTAGTCAGATAGGGGAGCTTTGTTTAAAGACTCTGGTCACATGTGTCAATCTGTTTCTAAACATTTCCCTGATGGAAGGATGCCGGCCTTAGCAGATGGTTTATTAAAGGTCAGAACTACATCAGTTATTTACTACATTGTTATTTTTTTAGTTTTTATACAAATACATCTATATATGTAATAGTTAGACCCTTTATATTTTACCCCATTATCCCTAAGACATTTGTAAACACTTTCAAAATGTCCAAAAAATTGTTTATTACAATTTGCTGTGTGTTTCTTTTTTTTTAATTTAATATCAGCCTGCTTCTTCGTCAGGTTCATGCACTTAAGCCCGCCCAGTAATTAATCCTCATAAGAGGTTAACATGCTAACTTTCGTAACTGCTTATAGCCAATAGCCATGTATGCTTTAGCTTTATATATTTACTACATTGTATTTAGGTCGGTCATGGTGCTGGTACTTTGAGAGCTCACTATTTTCTCAGATGGTAATCACTGTAAAAAGTTTGAGAACCACTGTTCTAATAAACAATTCTTTCAACTTTGGTCAAAAATCCCTGCTTATTACACTCAACCTTACAGTCATGGATACATTGCAAACTAGACCAACTAATCACTAATTCTAGGGGTGAGGGGTCATAGAGCAGCAGGTGACTGGTATCATGTGCTTTTGCAAAGAAGTAAAGATTATTTATCCAAGTTATTGAATGGGCAGATTGGGGTCCCAGCAGCCGCCAGAGCTTCTGGTAGGTAGGAGACCTGCCTTCTAAACGAAATGAATAAATAAGTAAATCAATTCTCCAATGCCACCACACTCACGATTTGACAGAAAGCGATTTCTATGCATTTAAATGTAGTTTATATCGTTTGTCTATTTGAAAAAATTTTTAAGCCTTGATAATTAAAATGTAATCTATATTTGTATTCCGGAGTAGCAATCTATCGTCTTACTTAAACACCAAATTATTGATGGAAATAATGTTTTACTATGCTACTATTTAGGCCCCTGTGTAATCGGTATCTACCATTTCCAGTCTCCCATAGAAATAATATTAAACTATTTTCTTCTATTTTGTTGTCTGTTAGGAGGCTGATATTATTTTTTTAAAATGTGCTGAATCATAAATTAGATTTATGTAGCATTGAAAAAAAGGGGAAAAAAAAGACTTAATGAGCAACAAAAAATGGAAAGTGGAAAAACTGTCTGGATAATAGAATAATTATATATACACTTAATCCACTCAATGATACAGCTGGAAGGATACTTTTTCTTATTTATTACTTAAAAATCATGTAACATTCTTTGTTTTTCAGTTTATTACTTTACCTTGCTCTCATTGGGGATGTTTTAATCCTGTAAGTCCAAAGAAAATATTTTTGTCTTGTTTTTTTGTGTTTTTTGCCTCATGCAAGCTGGAGATATCTGTCTTAAGGCTGCAGGGGTTGCAGGACCAGATCCCGCAAATTGTGTGTAGGTTCAGAACAATAAGATTTTTAAGGTCATA